>CM048824.1:22794364-22985801 GCA_026586065.1 Dioscorea zingiberensis | reverse complement strand
TCTCCTTGCTCTTCCTTGAGAATTCTCTTGTCCATCTTCGAGGGTCCCTCATGTTGTCCTGCTAACGACGGCGCCAGCTTGACTCAATTGATTCCTCCCAGGCCTCCCGCTATGTTCTCTGCCGGAAAGAACTCGTACTCGACTCTTGCACAGAGACCCTCGAGGGTCTTACGAGAAGGAAGAAACTCATCACTTGTCTATATCTACTTGAGTGGCTTACGATTGGGAAGATTCTTAAAACATTTCTTATTTACAAAATAGTAACCAAAGTCCGTTACTACAACATACTTTACTTGGAAGAATTTAAATGAGTCTTGTTCGATAAATCATAATGCGGAGTAAAATCAAGACTTGTGGGTTATGGGCACACTAAAATTCACAAGCCACATATTCCAGGTAATCTATAATTACCCTCTAAAAATTTACTTTCCTTCTTAAAAGTATCCATACTTGTAGCATGATATCAAGATAATCAATTCACCCTCTACGATTTGCGTCAAAATCAGTATGCCTTAGAAAGGATTCACAGAATTTGTCTATGTTACATGATCATCTATTCATCATATAACCTCTATACACACATCTCTCCATCGTTGAGTCTCATTCAGAGTAGTGAAACAATCATGTTATTCTCTAGGGATGCAAGTATCATGCCAAGATGCAGTTCACATATAATGCTATATATGGATCTCATAATCCTTACATTATAATAACAGCACAAATGTCAATTATAAGATTCAATTACAAGAGTCCTAGCATTTTGATGTTTAGTATTAGCATATCTCTACTAGACTTTTCATACAGGCGATATCTATAAATATCTAGCATACATGCATTGCTCTCATCCCTCATATACAAGGTTTTTAATCATGTCTCCTAAAATTTATAAAATCTAGAAACATTGGGATTCACATTACCAAAAATGCGGCGACCATCCCTAAAGAAGCGTTAAGCGTTGTTCATCTGGGCTGACAATGATCAGGAGCCTGTTATTTAGCTGTTCAGTTTTATCACTGCTGGAGCATGTATAGTCATGACAGCTGGTGCTTCAGCTTGCTTGACCCAGAAATCCACGTCCTTATATCATCTAGCCGTGGGATGGAGTCTAACATCCACGGATGTGTACATCAAAATGTCTACAAGAAGGATTAGTTTCCACAATATACTCCACAAAATCACATACATAGTATGTAACACAAGTCTATTACTTAGAGCCCACTATGTACTTATCAAAATAAACTAAACATGCTTTCTCCCGTCAACGATCTTAATCTTCCTCTACAATTCCATCTCATGAGGAGGGAACAGTGAGCTAACACGCCATCGATGAGGGAAAACATCACTACAGGGGTTTGTATATATATAAAATATACATCATCATTAAATCATACGCGAATATACGTGAAATATGAAAAGATCAATGCACTTAATCGGTATACATATACTTATCATAATCAAAGATAAGAATCCAGGTTTTAACTTTGCAAATCATTTCACTTATCTTTAATCCGGTTAAGATGCAAATTAAATGCATCCAAGTATAAAACCGATAAAACAATTAACACAATACATCTCAACATTCGCCAGTAAAATCATGTCCAAATTATTTGCACCTAATCATATCCGCGTAAGTTAGACACACGTACCAAGCACGAGTCATGAATCCCTTGCGAAGCATGAAGTACGTCTACCTTGGCATGAAATAATCTAGCCTTGAAGCTAATGTCATATACATACTGACGCCCCCAGAAAAGAGCTGAACCAACCCAGTACCTTGCTCCCTAGGACCATAGGTAGGGGTTTATCATAAAATCCAATGTCTACATTTTAAAAGTCCCTCCCAAATGGCCACTAATCAAGGTCCCAAAGATTCTCATGTTCATTCTAGGCTTGCGAGTTAACTACGATTAATCCCCTACTAGAGTGTACCTGAACCACATATTCCCAATTTTTTTATGTGCTGGATTTATCTCATAGCATATTCGATGTTATAATACAAGTGTCAACGCTGCCATTCCTCTGTCCTCGATAAATATCCCATCGAGACAACTTCAGGTGAATGACTACAATTCCCCAACCATAAATCTCATATCACAATCCATACATTCACAAGCCATTTTACCAAGTAAATTATACATCTCATCATGTGCAAACCCTCACTAAAGAGGTAATCAGCTTATAAATAACAAAATAACATTCAAAACATGAATTGGAAATCATTTATAAAACATACTTTTACAGAAAACAAGTCCGGTAGGTCATCCACTTTCCACTCACCTCGATTACAATTATGCACTTCATTATCCTCCGATCCTCCCACGGATCTATCGAAACCTTTCAAGCATGTCCTATTCATTGTTTCAAACCATAAGCTCATCATTTTATATCAATCGAAATTATTTCTGTATATGAGCGTAATGATACTATTCATATCTTATTCTAAAATGTTGGCTTTTAATACCATATTTGATAAATCAGGATCTTTAAACACACAGCGCATTTTATACAATGGTTCATGTGTATCCCACTCAAACTGTAGGGATATCAGAATTAAATTCCCAGAGCATCTGTCGCAAAAACCTTCAAAAAGAATTTCCATGTTTGCTACATACTTAGAGGGCTGCAAGCGGGCACTTATCACAAATAATAGATAGGCTCTTAAGGTCTCACCAGGGGTAATTTTGAGCCAGATAGAGGGCTAAAGCGGGCTGTCTAGGTCTAGGATGGGCTTGACTGACTCTACTGCATCATACGGTGTCAATTTCTTGTGCATTAATCACTATAATGTTAGTATCAACATTTAGATTTCTAATTCCAATCTTGATTCACGATCAATTCAATCCAAATCACTTCTAAACTAGAAATACACCTCATTAGTTTTATTTCCATCTATTTAGCCATCATTTCATCCATTAAAATCTCATGTATAGGTCTCATTCATCAATTCATGAATTCATGACCTAATATGCATGAATACTCAATTCAAAACATTCAAATGCTCCAAGGTTGGTGTTGAACTCACCTCTTTGAATTCTCAAGCTCTAAAAATTTGTATTCTCGGGCTTTTTTCCTTTAGTTTCTTGATTTTACTCCTCAAACTGTTCAACTTTAAGGCCGAAGCTTAAAATCACACAAATCAAACTCCAAAAGGAGAGAAATCAATCTATACATACTATTCAAGCGACTTTCACGCCTTCGATTCTAGCTCGAAATCAAAAGAGATTGATTAGAGTATCCTTCAAAAATCCTCAAAGGTGCTACTGATTACTTTCTATCTTATCCGTGAGAATGAGAGAATGAGTTGTATTTCTCTCTCCCTCATCTAATTCTATTATATACGGCTAATGAAACTTATGTACCGGGGCATTTGGGTCTTTTCTTCTCCTTTCCTCTCCATTAACTTCATTGGCAATGACTCCAAATGATCTATTTCCCAAGTATCATTATCATGTCATTAACTCTTTTGTACCTCTAATATACGTTATTTAGCCATTTTGCCCCTAATATGAGATTTTCATCTACTTTATCTTTTTTTATTATCTTGTCCCTATTTCTTTTCCCCATCTCAGGATGATTCTTCTAAACTCATCCCTCGGATGGTAGTGTACAGCTCTTGTATGGTTCAGGGGATTTTTGAATTTTTAGAAAAATTCCGGTCATTACTGATTAGTCTTTGGAAGTATAGGGAGGGTAAATGCAGTGGAAGGTCTCGAGGAGGCAGCCGTGGGGCCCCGTCTCACCGGTACAGACCACAGGCATTACGCCAATAGCCCAACGGTAACAAAGTGGTAAACGCCTTGGTGTGCGTGCAGTGCAGTGCAGTCTGATTTTTAATACCGATGCTTGCGTATTGATTGATCCACAGTTCTACATATTCTGCTACATGTCACTACTTCTTTTCGTGCCTTAGAATGTGTATGCTACTGAATCCCTTAGCGAAACCAATAGTTTGTGGCATCCCCATAGGTAGTTCAATGATTGTTAGAATTAGACTACTGAAGGGATGTGATGTAAAAATAACGACCAAGAGCTCATAGCTGTCTAATCCCGATGAGGGATCTGGCTTGATCTTGAATGAATCCTTTAGACTGATTCGGTTGGACATTAACCCACCATGCCAAGGTTGACTACTATTGGAAGATGGTACATTTCTAGTTAATGCGGGGAGGCGGAGATTCTCTTCTACGAGGAGGCAGGCGAGAGCCGGAGGAATGGGCTTTGTTTGGCAAATATAGTGGAAGTACTGAAAGCCTATGGCGGTCAGGTCGTATATATAGCAAATTATGGCGTCACGAGTAGCACATTTGGCGTATTTCGGGACTTACCGAGATTACCACGCTGCAGTAGAGTTTTCTATTGAGTTGGTTCCGGGAACTTCAACTCACGATCTCCCAAGGAGGAGCACCATACGGGGATAAGCTCCAATAGAGGTTAGAAAGAATTTGGAGAGGCCCTAAAGGCGGGGCCGAGGCTACTTGAGAAGGGTTTATTACCTAGTGTCTCCTCTTGGGAGTGCTGGTACGTTAGAAGTGAAGAAGAGGATGGCTCCCACTTTTAAGGATGTGTATTGAATTTACGAATTTACTTTGGGGCAATTTGAATGATGTTACTATAGGGAACAAATTATCCGTTACCGCGCATTGATGATTTGTTCGACCAGCTATGAGGAGCTTATGTGAATTTCATCCCGAGAGATTGATATAAAGTTTGGATTTGTCATCAATTCACGGAGAGTCTACGACTGAGGATTGTGCCTTTGAGAGCGATACTTTCCGAGGACCCGATACTAGGCATTTTGAGTTTTAACGCAGTAGCCACCGCTACCTTCGGGTTGGTTAGCGAGTGGACCAGTGGCGTTCATGGAGATATTGATGAGCACGGGGTGTTCGCACCCCTATTTTGACCGATTTGTTGCGCTAGTCTTAATGATGACATCACGGTGTTCTCTCTGGGCGATGGAGGAGCACATCAACCATCACTTAAGATTGTACTTTACAAACTTCTGCGGGAACTTACTTGACTATCGCCAAACTTCGATAAATGCGAGTTTTGGTTTGAGCAAAATCAACTTCTTAGGAGCATGTCATGGCTAAGCGGCGAGGAATTTATGTAAGCCCCGGAAGATAGAAGCAATAGTACGAACTAGCAAGCCCCAACCAATGTGAAGGAGATCGAGAAGTTTCCTAGGGTTAGCCAGAGTTCTTTGTGGCGATTTGTTAGAAAGATTTTACGTGATTGCTCAACCGATGATGAAGGTGTTGAGGAAGAGCGTACTAAGGTTCAGTGGGCCAGGGATTGTGCTTGTGAGCTTCCAAGAGTTTGAAGAGCCGATTGGGTGTGCGCTCCTATTCTTTTCTTCACGTTACATGGAGTAGCTTTTGGCATCTACTAGAGATGCTTCATATGCCAGGGGTTTAGGGTGTGTCTTGATGCAACTTATGGCTAGGGAGTTATTGCCTATGCTCTATAGACTTGACTCCAAAACTCATGTAAAATGTAAACTATCACTGTACCGCGATGCACGGAGTTAAGCGAGAGCTGCGGTCTTTCTCTGAAGATGCATGGCGACACTATCGTATGGGTGAAAACCATAAAAATAGCTTCACCGAGCCATAAGAGCACTGAAGTATTTGATGACCCGAAAGATCTCCTCAATATCGTCGGAGGAGGGTGGATAGAGTTCCAGATGAAGAGATTACAAGCGCACCTTAACTGAGTATCAACCTAGGAGAAGGCCCAGATGCTTAGTGGCAGATATCTTTAGGAGTGGGAGGAAGGAATGAGTGACATGCGATTGGGGACCCACCGACCTTGCCCAACTCCATGATTTAAGATCCCTGGCTGGGAAGGCGCCAACTCTAGGTAGAAGAGAGATAGAGGGGTGCCTTCTTTACTGGCGAACTTCCATCTTCGATACCAACGCATTTCATTTGCACAAGATTTAAAAAGAAGCTTAACATAAAGAACTACTGATTAAATGCAACTAGTTCACGAAAATAATGGATAGAAGGACATGGCGACTTCTCCTTAGCTTCCGATGGAGGCGGTAATGCTAGGTTCTCGACTATATATGGTAGCTAAACCATAAAGGCCCCTCAAACTACAGATTGTGGAGGAGGCTCGCTGCTTTCGACTTATGAGATGCATCCAAGAATGCACGAATGATATACCGCAACATAAAGGAGAATTATATTTGGTGGAAGATAGAAGAAAGAGATCGCTAATTCATTGGCTTAAATATCCGATACACATTTAATATCAAAATTTGAACAGCTAAGGAAGCCACTTGTGTGGATTTATTAGGTACCCACGGAGATCCCGAGAATGGAAGTGGGAAAAGGATAGCTTCATGGATTTTTGTGGTTTGGTCTCCCTCGAACCCGATCAAGGCAATTGGGCGGCATATAGGTTATCATAGATGAAGTGCCCGTAGAAGTCACTGCCCATTTCCTACCAATCAAGAACAACCCTACTCTCGGGATCGGCTAGCATGGTTGCTTCACATATGGAAGCAGTGCTGCTAGGCCATGATATGGAGTACCCGTGTCCATCCCTATTTCCCGAATCGAGACCTCGGGTTCACCTCCCATTTCAGGAATAGTTTGCACAAGGCCGTGGTGACGAGGCTGAATTTCAACACAGCATTCCACCCACAGACGGATGGACAGTCTGAGAGGAACAGATACTCGAAGACCTGTTTCGAGCATGTATCATGGAACTCCCGGGAAATTTGGGATGAGAATGCAGGGTTGTTGGAGTTAAGCACAAAACAACTGACTACGGAGTAGCATTAGGATGCCACCCTACGAGGCACTGTACGGTAGGAGATGTAGAACTCCTTTATGTTGGGATGAGGAAGGTGAGCGGAAACTACATGGCCGAGGCGGTGCGGGGCCGTTAAGAAGGTGAAGGTGATTAGGAGGCGGCTTAGGATGGCTCATGGCCAGCAAAGGGGTTATGCTAATAACCACCATCGGGGAGCTAGAGTTGAGGTGGGAGGCGAGTATATCCGAAAGTATCCCACGGAAAGGTGTCTTGAGATTACGCAATGGGTAGGGAAGCTTAGCCCACGCGTTACATTGGGCCATACATTGATGCATTGGGCGAGGCGGGCTCCGATGTAGCCTACCAACTCGAGCTACCAAAGGAGTTGTCAAGGACACACAATGTGTTCCACGTATCAATTCTACGAAAATGCCTCAGAGATTAATATCAAATTCTAACGAGACCGACTGTAGAGTTAGCTGAGGATCTGACTTATGTAGAAGAACCGGTATGCATCCTAGACAGGAGATAGCAAGATTTGATAAACATGATAATACCTCTGGTAAAGGTATTATGGAGCCATCACTAAGTGGAGAAGGCCACTTGGGAAAAGGAAGATCAGATGAGGGAACAATACCCTCATCTGTTTTAGATATCTATCTATGGAATTTCGGGAAAGAAATTTCTTAAGGATGGGAGAATTATAATTCACCAAATTTTCTAAATAAATAAAATAGAGAATTCTCAAAAATTAATGAGATTAATTAGCACGAAAGATAAATTAATTATTTTAAAGCTCAATTAAAGAAAAATCGAGGATTAATAAATTTAAATCAAACCTTACATTTGAAAAAGTTGGAGGTGGATGGTTAAGATAACCTCGATTAACTAATTGAGAGATTTATTACTTATTAATTAAGCAAGATTAATTAAGTGGGATACCAAACAAATGTTAGAGTTCCGATAAAATGGATCGAGCGAGTCAAAAGCCGATAATCTCGGATCTGGTTTGAGGAGCACTGGAACCACCAAATGATATTTCATTGCGCCCATACCGCTTGAATTATTGACACAGGATTTTAGGATGCAGGTCGGTGAATGGATTGGAAGATAATATTAATTAAAGGCGGCGTGACATAAAGGTGGAAAGATAATATTAAATAAATTATTTGGATTTTAGTGGAGATATTTGAGAGGATAAGTTTAATTATTAGATTTTTAAAGATAAAGTTATCTATTGATTTAGATAATGAAAGAAATTCATTATATGGGTTTAATATATATATATATATATATATGAACAAGTATCAGACTTAGGTTTTAAAATAATATTGAGATTTTTAATTGAGTAGTAAACCCACATCCGTGTCTCTCTTCTCTCTTCCTCTCTCGTAATCTCTCCCTACCAGCGCCCATCTCAAGCCAAGCTCCTAGCCTTGCACTCCGGCTGCCGCCCAATGCAGCTCCAGCTTCCTTGTGGCCCTGGCTCGATCCGACCTCCGCCCTTCCTTGGCCGGCCGCCTTCCTCGGAAGCCTGGCACTTGCTCCGGCTACTTGGCCGCTCCTTTTATGAGCTCCAGCGGGCGGCCGGACACTCTGCTTTCGAGCTAACTGCATCCACTTAACGACCAACCTTTCTTCTTGTCTTTTCGGTGATCCGAACACCGATAAGCGTCCCCTCCTTATCTTGTGAACATGAAATTGGGAAACCTTAAAATGATTTCCATGGATTTGGGTTTGAAATTAGTTGAATGATGTTTGAAGAAGTGGCTCACGAAATTTAGGGAATTTGAGGGATAATGATATTCATGGAGATAGGTAGTTGATTGGTTTAATTAATTTTGTTAATTATGTGAATGATTGTATAATTTCGGAGCCATATATATAGAGGAGGTACTGCCTAATTTTTCAGGAAAGTTCTAAGTATTTAAGTCTTATTAGCTTCCTTGTTAGCATGCCTCCATGATAGTATGCTTAAGGAATAATACATGCTATAGTAGTGTTTAATTGCTACTAATAATCATGCTAAGGGATATGTTAGGAAGTTATAAGCATGATTAAGGATAAGATGAGCATGTGGTATAATTATCGTCTTTATCATATTTCTAAATTATAGAACTAAAGGTATGAAAATATGGATCTCGTATTTATCTAGTTATTATTGTATATTCTAGGAAAGGGTAAAGGTCCCACGGGAGCATAAAAGCGGGGTAGGCGGACCTAGGAATTAGTAAAAGGACTTCGCGTGGGGACATCTCTATAAATGTAGTTTTTATGCTTATGCATTCATAGTAATTGATTTTACTTGTATTCTTATGAGTTTTATATATGGGTTTGTAGGCGATGGATTTCATGCTTGTTTAATTGTTTAAATTTTAAAGAGCATAAGAAATGGTAAAGTGAGACCCTAAGGGGTAGAAATTGATTATGTATCATGTGCTACACCTTAGTTAGATATGTATAGAGGGATACAACTTGAGCTCAAGATAGAGCCGGATATTAAGTCCAGCGATATCGGGTTAAGAAAGGGACTTTTCAATGCGTTTTCTTAAAACAAAATGTTTGTAGAAAGTCTTTCTTTTTATAAAACCTCCTTTTGACTCTTGTAGGGTGCCCGTATTTGTCTGAGATTCATATTTGACGTATACATGTAGATGTATATTGCTGTTCCCGGTCATCAGGATCATGTAGATGTATACCTCTGTTCCTTGATGGGATTTGGAGTCCTTCCCGAGACATTCAAACTAGGGGTGCATGCTTGCATGATACAAGGCCATTGCATATACATGTTTATTATATACTTGTTATGATTTGAGATCGCATGTGTGCTTTCTTCGGATTTCAGTTTGTGTTGGCATGCTTATCATGATTTAAGATAATTATGCAGACCCCCATAATGTATTTTTGCTTATGTACATGTACTAGTATTTTAGTACAGTTTTATGTCGAGAAATAGGTATGTATAATACCTCGCAGATTTGTCCATACTCACTGAGATTGTATAGCTCAGTCCCTTCGGCTATTGTTTTTATATTACAGGATCTAGACAAGGATCTAGACAGGTATCTGAGTAGTAGCTCGAAGTCTAGCTGGATCTGGCGTACCTTACCTTTATTTTTACTGACATCTGTCTCAGTAAAGAGATGGGTGTTACAATAATATATTATATGATTTAATAAAGGATGGAGGACTTAGGGCTTTGAGGAAAATAAAATCCTCATCTTCTTCTTTCTATCTTCTCATCTACGAGCTCCACTTTCCCTTTTTTCTCCATCTTCCCTTCTCCGACAAGATCGAAGAGATCCCGACCAAATTGGGCCCCCTCTATCTCGACAAAGCTCCCGCAGCCACCCCTGACATCCTCCGACCACCCTTTCTGCGAGAGCGCATCTCAGCCGCCTGCCATGCCTACCCGCGAGCAAGGCCGCGTCCCTCCTTCTGGAGCCGCCACTCTGCCCGAGCTGGCTTCACCATGATGTGCCCTGCCCGCATCCGCGTTGTCCCTCCTCCCTCCCCTCACAGCCAACGGCCGGTTGCCACCTGCAGCTCTGCCCGACGGTCTTGCAAGTTTGCTCTGCCCCTGTACGCAGCCTAGGCCGACCGCCTCATCTCCCCGGCAAGCTCTGTAGGACCACAACGAGCAACGCCTCTCCTTCGTCCTACTTTGTTCATTTGTTCCAGCGGCGACTCTAGAAGCTGAACAACGTGAGGTTCCCTTTAAGCCTTTCCGTCATTCCGGCGAGTAGATTCAAACCTTTTTCCCTTCCCTCCGTTTTGATCAACGGTATGTGTCAATATGTTTTGATTATAGATCTAGTAGCAAGGATCATGGAATTGGAAGAGATTAGTAGAGGATTTAGGGCTTGGGTGGATTACTGTAGGTACTCAGTAAGGATCAAAGAGCAAACTAAGCTTGATTTAACCGCATCCCTAATATCAGGTGAAATAAACACTAATATGAATGTTTGAATGTATATTTAAGTAGAAAAAGGTTGCATGAGTTATATGAAAGAATTAGACTTATGATGGTAGGTGTATGTATAATTTTTTTGGTACCTAAAAAAGCAAAGGAGATCTTTGCCAAAATTTTGTTAGAAATTACATGCTTAATTCTCCATAATAAATGTGGCATTTAATTATCTTAAGAAAGCATATTAGAGTCCACAATTTTAGTCTAAGGAAGAAGATGCTTACATCTCTAATTTGTGAAGTTTTTGTATTCTTCATGCACAGTAAAAACATGAAATGCATGTTAAGTGAAAGCATGCTCTAGTTAACTTAATGTTGTTACTATACTCTTTGAGTTTAAGTTGAGTGTACAAGATAAGAATCACGATTTCCGTATTCATTTATTTTCCTAATTCGATTATTAGGAAAAAGAAAAGGCAAGGCAAGGCCGCAACTGCCGAAGGACCGAGCCAACTTTAGAGTTTATTAGACTTCGGGTGAGGGTAACACAAGCTGTACATCTCTCATATTTCTACGAGTTTTCATCACTTGGTGATTTATTTGGGGAAATGAAATGCATGAGTTTATTAATTATTATAAATCCCTTAAGTGTTACAAGCATGTCTTTTTTCGATAGGGTTACGGATTTGAAACATGTTTTAGACAATGCTTTGAAAAGCACACAAACTTATCTGAAATAGAAAATGTGATGTTGATAGAGATATTGATGCACTGCACCGTACTCACATAGTTGCCTGCACAAGTGGTGGCTCTATGACAGAGCCAGATGGTACTGTACTAGGTAGGAAATGAGTTTATTTTATAAACTCTGATTTTGCCCAAACTATTTGTTTTCAAAACCTTCTATTTTCAAGAAAATAAAACCCCCTTTCCGTACCCGTAGGGTGCCTAGTGCACGTATATACATTATAGCGCGACGGCTGTTGATTTGTCCTACCGTGAGGCTATCGGGTGTTGATTTGTTCGCTTGTTTTCACTCTGGTTCCGCAGTATTGAAGTAGAGGTGTAGCTGTTATTAATATTATTGATTATAGGATATGATTTCTCATATTGTCTACCTTCCGGTTGTTGATTGGTCCAACGGTGGTAATTACTAACTTTGATTTGTTAGCTAGGATGATTATGGAAATCATTCCCGGTACCAAGGATAAAGTTATTAAAAAAACCAACATGTGTATTTTACTTGGGTTTTCTATTATGTTGGCATGATACAATTTGATTGAAGATAATGCATTAACCAACATTTTTATATGTCACATTCATCATTAGATTTTATGTTGTTTAGTATTTATATTTTATTTGAGATTATTGCATGTAATAGTATGTTGTAGAATGCGATTATCTTTGGTACTGTAGTCACTACAACAATAAAAGCGATTTGCGGGGTTTTAACCACCCGCAGGAAATGCATCGAGCGGTTTTATAGCGTGTCGCTATGACAAGCGCCTTGAGAGCTATTAAGCGGCGGTTTTACCAACCGCGGTATAACTTATTTATTATATTCATTATGCAATTAGCCGTGGTTCTTACAACTGCGCCCGCCAAAACCACCGCCAAATATAGGCGGCGTCGCGATGGTTTTCATTTTGAGGCAGTTTAGCAAGCGCCATGCTAATGCGTTAAGCTAAAACCTTTTAGCGGCGGTTTTAGCAGCCTCTAAAAGCCTATCAAACGCCCGCTAAAGCATATCATATTTTTTTATTTGTTTTTACTTTTTTATTAGCCTTTTGCATTTAGCGACGGTTTTAACCAGCTAAATGCCATCCAATTTTGAAATTTTTAGAACCACGAAATGTCAACCAATTTTTAATTTTTTACACCCTTGGCAACCTTTGAAATACCATCCAATGTTTTAGATTATTTATTATTTATTATTTATTATTTTTTATTTCATTTTAACTTTGTTTTGTTTTCTACAATAAAAAATTTTAACCATTGAACTCCATTCAATTCAAATTTAAAATAATAAAATATATTTATAATTCACAAATAACTATAAAATGATCCTCTTTCTTCACAATTGAGAAGATTACATCACTTTCAAAGGTGATAAACTTTTGTTAATGCTTTGTAGTCATTTCTAGAAGATACTCGGCTATCTTATGTTATGAGCCTTTGTTGAATCCTCCCTTTTGCAACTCCTCTGTTCAACATCATGCATAATCAAACCTGATAAATGGTCAATTAATTAATCTTACGAAATCAAAGGATCCTTGAACATGTAGTCACTAATAGTACCTCTTGGGAAGATGGTCAATTTGGGAGGCCTTGTTAGGTGAACTTCCGGCTTTTATAAAACCTGAAGACATCTCCATGGCATACTTCCGGGGAAACCTGGCAGTGAGTTCTAGGATCCCACTTTGGGTGATGAGGATAATCCACACTTTGGGTGATGAGGATATGGCGAGCCAATGCATTGATGTTCATGGTGTGTCGCGGTAGTGAGGACTTGGAAAGCGTGTGGATTGGATGCATTTTTTGTTTGTTGCTATCACAAAGCGGCTCTATCATTTGCATGTGTGTTCAACTGCGGTTTCATTAATCTTAACAAATTAAGAGAATCAAACTAAAATCTTGCAAACATTTGTTTTTAATATATACCCGATGGTACGATGAGCTCATGAACTCCAGTTCATTGTGGCTGACATAATAAGGAGTTTTGTAGTTAATGGAAGATAGTAATTCTACATTACCAAAATAATCAACTTCGGCATAAAAAGAAGAAGGAACTTCTGAAGTAGAGACAATCAAACAATTATGAGACTCATAGTAAGCAAAATGGTAGAGCTTCAATATAGACAACACCAACCTCAAACTTTGATGCGCCATGGGACTACAATTAACAAAAATGGAAACTTTCCCTTTGTCAAGTTGAAGCGGGTTTGGTTTCCCAAGCTCGACTTGCATAAAACATTGTAGGTAAATAAAAGGTATGATTACCACCACCACTATAATCCATGCTACTCATGCTCTATACATACACTTCATCAATCTCAAATAATAAAAAGCATTAACAACTGCTGTGAATCAAGCTGCAAACCATGGTTCACTGACCACACAATAGCATAACTATAAAGAGATAGATTAAGTAAATTCTGAGGAATTACCAATCAAGAGAATACAAATACCTCCATATAGATGCCTAGAAGCAACGAGAGTGCAAATATCACTCATAAAAACGACAATGAACAAATACTCAAGAAACAAGAGAGAGAGAGAGAGAGAAATCTTTTTGATACCTTGATCTTGTGATCACACATGAAGCGCCCAATCTAACTTTCGAAGCGAGAGCCATTTTGCACGCCATAAAACTCAACCAAATACATTCAATAAATGTCCACAATAGGCTAGTAATCAAGCGAGACCATTGCGTTTTGGAGCAACACTACATTTCCATCCTCCAAATAGTTGAGACTAGATCAATACTAATCATCACCACGAGGAAAATATAGTGCGAAGGCTTCCACTCAAAATCTGTTAAAAAATTTAGGATTTACAATTCAATGAACTAGTTCTTAAAGAATAGTAGCTATTTGATGCCAAAAGCGAATTATGTCACGCTTTGGTTCTTTGTTGCCTCGTGATGCAGTCTCGACCCTTTCGACAAACGGTTGAAATTTATAATTGATGTGGACGCTTACTTCAAGTTTTGAATATTGGATGCCTTGGAATGCCGTGTGTTCTGGAGGAATTTTGGGGAGGCGATCGGATCGATGAGGATGATCGGAATTGTCCCTTTTTGTTTCTGGATATCTGGACGAGTCTGTAAAAAGGAGAGGGGCTGATCGGGAATTGGTCCTTTACGCGGTTAACTCCAGATGATTAAGTCGAAATCTTGTGAGAAAAAAGAGGGTTTGGTGAATTTTTAGACTTCTTGGGTACAAGTTAATTGATTGTTCAAGTCCCCTTTTCTTATTATAGTTGCTCTTCTTTTATAGAAAAGTTAAAAGGCGGTTTAGGAAAATATACGGATGAAGGCGGTTGTGGAAATATCTCGTGAGGCGGTGAGAAAATATCACAAATTGGTAGTGAGTGAAATTTTGTGAGAAAATATCGCCTCTTGTGTGTAGGTAAGTAGAAAATATCTCGCCTCTTTGTAGAGGCAAGTGGATAATATCTACTTACTTTGTAGAGGCATTAGATATTTTCTTCCTTAGAAATTGCAGTGGCCATGAGCACCTCGTGTTTGGAATAAGAAGGTTTTGGGTTTGCTTAATTCCGACCGGATTTGTTTGTAGAGTTGAAAGATAGCAAATGCCTCATTCTCAATTACCGAGCGAAATTTCTCTAGAAAAGCAGTAACAGAAGATTTGATATTATGCCACATGGCCAGAGGGACGTGGCCCCGTGCTTAACACGTGGCCATTTGGGTAGATGACACGTGTTTTGCTAAATATTTTCGTAACATTCCCCCCCCCCCCCCCCCCAAAGTGTACTTGTTCGAAAAATCTGAGTGAGGAGTGAGCTAGGCGCACTTTTTGCTTGGTTCGAGAACAAGTATTTTCCTTAGTTAGCAAGTCTATATAGGTGTAGATATCTGTCTCTAGGATGGTAAGGCGCACATGCTTTTAATAGGCGACTGACACTTGTTTCTTTTAGCTAATTCTTTGTGTTGTTTTTTCGTTATTTTGAATCGAGGTATGAATACACTGAATCTTTCTCCGGAATTTTCGCCTATAGTATGAATAGGTTTTTCTATTTAAGGAGCTTGTATGGATAGTGTTCCTTATTCATTCTGTTCTTATCTTTGTACAATGGCTCTTCCTCAGCGTTTATCTTTTTTCAAGTTTTTCACTTTTACTCTTTCTACTCGTCATTTGCAGATCCAGTTTCTTTTTATGAACACCTAGAGGGATTGAGGACTGGAGTTGTTCACTTGGTGAGTCTGAACGGCTGCATATGGCAGTCTCTTCTGGTTATTGATGAGGACACAGGTGAGATTTGTTTTGAGGATGGGTGGGAGATCTTTCATGTTGATCATGATGTTGAGGCGGGAGATCTTTTAGTCATTACCTATGCATGGGGCACACGTTTCGAATTTGAAATATTCGGAAGTGACTCCTGCCGTAAAGAAGTGGACCCTAATCTCGCCCACGCATTTTGCCGGGGTTTCCTAGTGATGACGAGGATAGCGACGGTTGTGGAAGTCCGTGCATTTCTTCCGAATTTTGTCCGAGCAAGTCATCGGATGGATCCATTGGATCCATTAACTAGGAAAATTCTGATGAACAATAGTGTTTATTACAGTTCAGGTTTAATGTAACTGTTTTTGTCAATAATAAATAAAGTTCATCATTTTGTTTTTAACTTCTTTGATTTCTTCAAGGAATGATCGCTGGTGATCCTATGTTGGGATGTGTGTTTTGTCTTTTATGGTATTAGCTCTATTTTTATGTTGTACAACGCCTATTATTCCCTGGGGAGAAACGTGTTTTTCACACTGTTTCGCATTAAAGGGAGAAGGTGGTAGCGGCGTCTTGCTTGGCGTCGCGCTTTTCAACATCATGATGAGCGCGGCTACCCCTGTATGTCAGGCGGCGTTAGGTATGCTGCGTTTGGTATGCTGACGTTTAAGATGGAATTTTGAACCGTTTGAGGAGAAATAATGATGGTCATCTGAACGGTCCGGATTTGGGGATGTTTGGTTTAATGGTCCGATCGGGATGTATTTTTGGGATCTAACAGCCAGGGGTTCATATCCCTTTCATATAACAAGGCGGAGAAGGTTTATTTCGAAATCAAAATAGTATTTTCTTCAGACTTTCTTCTTTGAACTCTCTTCTTCTCCGGTGAGCTCTGTTTGTCAATTTTCTATGTTTTTTCACCTCTTTCTCTTCTAAGGTAATGGCTAGTGTATCTTCTTCCTCTAGTTCTTCTCATGAATCTTATAAATCTCATGAATCTGCTACTTCCCAATCATCTTCGATCCCTTCTCCGTTTGAACCCATAGTTTAAGCCAGCGATTTCGAGTGAACTGGGGATACTCAGGTCCATGGTTTGAGGATTCATCCCGGCTTCTAAAGCGATGGGTAGAGGTCTGACACCTTCATAAGCCTCCTTGACCCGAGAAAGATGTCAATAGTTTGGTAGATAAATATAGAAATAGATCGTTCTTTGTTTGGGGTTAGGGTTCTATGTTGCAGGAGAGGGCAAGTTCTTCTAGGGAGGGGGAGATAGCCATCTACCAAGATGCGCTGTTGGGTAGTCTTAGGATTCCTTTTTCTAGTTTTGCCAAGGCTATCGTAGAAGAATATCGTTTGTGTCCTTCGCAATTAACTCCGAACTCTTGGAGATTGCTCAATGTCTTTGTCATTGTGTT
This sequence comes from Dioscorea zingiberensis, assembly GCA_026586065.1. Taxonomy (NCBI): domain Eukaryota; kingdom Viridiplantae; phylum Streptophyta; class Magnoliopsida; order Dioscoreales; family Dioscoreaceae; genus Dioscorea; species Dioscorea zingiberensis. Next base: position 22,968,748 of record CM048824.1, on the reverse strand, counting down.
TAACAATTATGGGGTAAATCCGACTGTTAGTTGGTTCCGCATGTTATTAAGTTTACACCTAGAGTCTAATCTTAAATTTGGTATTACTTCTCGGCTCGTTCCGGGAGGAAGTTTCTAGGTAAAGTCCGTACTTCCATTAAACAATGGAAGAGTAAGTTCTTCTTTTTCAAATGTAAATCCGAGTGGGATGTCCAAACCAAGTGGGAGGTTCCCCGAACAAATATCACTTGTGAGGAGATGACAAAGGAAGAAGAAGTTCTCTTTAAGTCAATGGCGGGGATTTCTGAGGTTTACATGGATACTTTCTTGACCAAGGAAAATCTTCTTAAATTAATGGATTTAATAGTAGCTCTTTGGTAGGGTTTATTTATGCATCTAACTTAGTTTAGTCGTGAGCTGCGATATCTAACATGCTTCGGAATTTATCCTTGTAGGAAATCCGATAGAGGATGATGATTTGGATCTTTCTAGGGGCATCCTGGCCTCTTTCGAGGGTGAAGTTCATCCGCCCTTGCCTCATGGGCGAAAGAAGAAGGAAGTGACATCCAACAAAGGTGCTGATACTTCTAAGGAAGAGAAGAAGAAGAGGAAAAGAAAAGACGTCACTTCTCCGAAGGAGAGGGTCAAAAGCGACCTCGTCGTAGGGTCCTCCCAAGAGAGGAGGACGAAGAAAAAGAATTTCAAGGATGCATCAGGTCCCGGAATTACGGGAGAACAAGCGAATTCACCTCAGCCAAAGATTCTCCTCGCTTTAGCTCCAATTCCAGAGGGCCCCTCCCCTAGTCGGCCAGAGGATATCCTCCTTAGGTAGGTGAGAATATACTTCTGAAGGTTATATATTGTTCCACTAAGAATTTTTGACTTAGGTTTATTTTATAGGTTGAGACAGGAGAAGCGGTTCTCCTGGATAAGGTAAGGGAGGTAGACTTAGTTCTCAAAGGACCGACAATTCAACGGAAGGAATTGCCTCCAGAGGATATCCTTTTTCGGGATGCCGCGTCCGTGAAGAACGTTTTGATGGCTATGAGGCCCGAACAGCTCTATACCAAACTTTGAGAGGCTGGAAGGGAAGAGGCTACTCGCCAGCTTTTCCGTTCGGCTATGATGGTAAAAACTATACTTGTGCTTCTTTTACCCCCTCGTTCGGTATTATCGCTTACAATTCATTTTTTATTTCCATAGACTGCTCAATGGGCGGATCGAGTTAGCAATCTTTGTCAAGAAGAGATGGAGGCGAGTAGGGCAGAGATTTCCCAACTAATCTCTAGGGTGGCGGCATTAGAGGAAAAAGAGAAGAAACAGCTTGCAGTTATTCACGCCTATGAGCAAGATAAGGTCGAGTAGCTTCAACAGTTGGCTGCCATGGAGAAAGAGATAAATGATTTAGCAGCCAAGCTTGTTAATTCTGAGGGCTCTCTTCTTACTGCTGAAGGCAACATCAAGAAATTACAAGATGAATCTAGCAGTTTGAAAGAGGAACTAAAATCTGCTCAAGCTGAGAGAGCTGAAGCCCGATAGTTGTTAAAGTTCAAGGTTGCTGAGCTGGCTGCCGTCCAGACCGAGTTGGAGGAAGTAAAAGGGGAGCGTGACGCGCTAAAGGAAGATCTAACTTCCAGACAAAAGGCTCCTAAATCCGACTCGCAAGAAATGAAAGATTTAAGAGAACGAGCCGAAAAGTTGGAGAAGGAGGTCACTCGGCTTAGAAGCAGGCGAAAGAGGGGCCATGCGCATATATTTATTGTTAGTGCAAGGTAGGTCACCATGTTCCTCACTGTGGAAGTTTTCTCAATGGGGTTTCTTTGGAGTCTTAAAGAAGTTTCTGAGCTGAAGGAGGCGACAAATTATAAAGGCTCCAGAGGTCCACACTTGACCTCATGAAATGCTTAGCCTCAAGCTTCCCGAGGCGGTGAACACCAAGAAGGCCCTAGTACTTAGGGATTTTTATGAGATGTTTTTTGTAGATATTCAAGTGTTTTGAATGTAGCTTTTATCATGAGAATGAAATACAAACCTTTATTTTGTGAAGATTTATTTCGAGTCATGGTTACTTGTAACCATTTAAGAAATCGCCTTATGAAGTCTTTCTTCTTTTGCATTTGGCTTGTAAGTTAAGCTTCGTGGCGAGTTCTTCTCTTCTTAGTCCAATGATGGGACTTTAATTTCTTTGAATAAGAACCTTGTCTTTGTGAATGAGATTGTTGCCTCATATTTTTGATGGGATTTTTGTCCCACACTCTGGATGAAAATTGTCTCTTATCCTTGTAGGATAATTTTTGCCTCATCCTATAAGGATGAGAGATTTTTGTCTCATCTTTTTAAGGATGGGATTTTCATCTCATCTTCATTTTGAATTTACGAGAGCGAAATTTAGGTTTTATTTCATGAAACATTTAGGAGGCCTTTCTGAGATTCATTTATAGTAGCGTCGCAGGTGTTCAGCATGAAATAGATGCTTGAGCATTTTTCCTTTCATATTGACGAGATAATAAGTGCTCGCTCGGACAATCTTCTGTATGACGAAAGGCCTTCCCAGTTAGGAGTTAGCTTCCGCGTTCGGCTTTTGTTTCCTTAGAATTCGTTTTCTTTTAAGACCAGATCGCCGATTTGGAAGAAGACTCTTTTTACCCTTGTGTCGTAGAACCTTTTTACTCTTTGGCGATAGATTGCTACCTTTGTTTTACGCAACTTCTCTTGGCGCTCTTCTAGTAGGTCAAGTTCCTTTCGAGGAGATTCTTCTCATTTTCTTGATGAAAAAGTTTATTTGTGTTAAGTAAGCTAGGCATTCCCTATTTATGCGGGGATGGCCTTACACTTATAAGTAAGAGAATGGAGTTTCCCACATGTGGGGAGTTCTTGTAGATGTTAGATAAGCCCAAAAGCGCTGGAATTTTCTCAACCCAATTACTTCCATTTTTCGACACCCGGGTTTTGAGAGCTTGGAGCAAAGTGCGATTCGTTACTTCTACTTGGCCGTTGGCTTGAGGATACGTCACAGAAGTTAGTCTGGATTCAATTACGAGCTTAGAACAAAAACTTTTGAAAGCCTTGTTATCAAATTGTTGCCCATTATCAGTAATGAAGGCGACCGGAATTCCGAATCGGCAGATAACAGTTCGCCATAAGAATCCTTGACAAGCCTTCTCCGTGATCTTGGCCAAGGGTTCAACTTCTACCCATTTAGTGAAATAATTGATAGCAACTATCAAAAATTTCATTTGTCGAGTGGAAGTAGAAAATGGCCCTAGAAGATCAACTCCCCAAATAGCAAACGGTCGAGGACTGACAATTTGCGTAAGCAGTGTTGGCGGTCATTTTTGAATTTTGGAATGCCGTTGGCAGGCATCACATTTTCGAGCGAATGCCACCGCATCTTGAGTTAAGGTTGGCCAATAATAGCCTTGTCGAAGGACTTTATAACTCAAGGCCTTGCCTCCTATATGATCTCCTCCAATGCCTTCATGAATTTCTTGAAGGATATAATTGGCTTTTGTGGGGCGTAAGCATCGCAAAAAGAGTTATGTATAGGACCGTTTATCTGAGATGTTACTTGATCATATTGTACTGAGCGGCTTTGTAAGAAATCCGTCTGGCTTCTGTCTTGTTGGATGGCGTAGGTCCACCATGCAGGTAGTTTCTGATGGGATCAATCTAACATGACTCTTCTTCTGAACTTTGTACTTCTCCCTCCAATCCTTCAATTGTTTTTGCTGGAAGGTACTGTAGATTGAAAAAGAGTTCTGTATCTCCATTAAGTGTGGTGGCTTTCTTAGATAAAGCGTCCACCTCTTCATTTTGTGCCCGACGGATTTTTTCAATCTGGAAATGAGTGAAGTATGGGACTATTCTCTTCACTACTGCCTGATACTTGACCATATTCTTCTCCTTTGCTTCAAAACTGCCCAGTGTATGGCCAACGACTAGTTGTGAGTCAGAATATACATGTAGATGCTGAATTCCAAGCCCCCGGGCCAAATGTAGCCCTGCGATGAGGGCTTCATATTCGGCCTCATTGTTAGTCGCTCGGAATTGGAACTTAAGAACTGTTGAAATTTTTCACTTGGAGGGAGAATAAAGGATGAAACATGCCCACGATTTTTTCTTACATTTCTTTGATCGATGGACATATAAAGACCATGGGGCAATAGAGGCTTTCTTTTTGGATCACATTGCTTGAGATTACATCTCCATTCATGGGAATGGTTAATTACTGCGATGAAATGCACGCTAGTACTTGAGCCTTGATAGCCGTTAAGTGGCTTATAAGTGAGATCAAACTCACCCAATTCTATTACCCACTTGGCTAAGCGTCCGAATTTTCCGGTTTATGAAGAACTTGTTTTAGAAATTTTGGTCAATCAACACAATAACTTTGTGAGCTTGAAAATAAGGCCTCGATCTCCGTCTTGAGGATGTGATAAGGGTGAAAGCTAGCTTTTGAGGTGGCGAGATACCTTGACTTCGGCGTCGTTAAGGATCTTACTTGTATAATAGGCAGACTTACGAATTCCCTTACCTTCTCTTAATAGAGGCTACGTGGCTGACGCTCGAGGAAGCGTGGCTAAATAGATATAAAAGCTCCTCTCACGATTGCGGTTTGGCTAGCAAGCGAAGGCGATCGAGATAATCTTTAAGACCTTGGAAGGCTTTTTCACATTCTTACATCAACTCCATCTTTGGCGCTTTCGCAAGGCTTGGAAGAGTGGAAGGTTTTTCTCTCGGCTTTAGAGATAAATCTTCCAAGAGGCACTAAGCGTCCATTAAGCCGTTGTACTTCTTTAAGGCTTTTGGGTGATCGATGTCAAGAATGGCTTTGATCTTTTTACGGATTTGCTTCTATTCCTCTTTGAGTCGGTATAAATCCTAGAAATTTTTACGATCGGACACCAAATGCACACTTGTTGGATTAGAGCATATTGTAAGTCGAATTGGTAGAAAGGCTTCTTGTAAATCCGATAGATGATCTTCGGTTTTTCGACTCTTTACCAAGATGTCATCTACATAGGCTTCGATATTTCTGCCAATTTGTTCTTTGAATAGTGTACTTATAAGCCTTTGGAAAGTGGCTCCGGCATTCTTTAGACCAAACGGTATCACCTTATAGCGATAAGTTCCCTTGTTAGTAATAAAGGGCGTTTTTCTTAAATTGCAGCCTTTTGGCCATTCGGATTTGATTATAGCCTGAGAAGGCATCTAAGAAACTAAGCATTTCATGCCCTGCCGTAGAGTCAACCAAGTCATCAATTGAAGGTAGAGGAAACGAATCTTTCGAACAAGCTTTATTTAGGTCCGTAAAATCCACGCACATTCTCCATTTCCCGGACGGCTTTTTGACCATAACCACATTAGCCAACCAGTCTGGATAGTTTACCTCTCGGATAAATCCTGCCTTCAAAAGGGTTGACACTTCTTCTTCTGCAGCCTTCTGCCTTTCTTGGGCGAAATTTCTCCTTTTACATTTACTTGGTATGAGCAGTGATCTATCTTTGAGGTGGTATTCAATGACATCCGCGTTTCGCCCGCCATGTCCTCGAGGACTAGGCAAAAGATCGAGAATTCATCCTTAGTATTGCCATGAGGTTTTCTTTGTCTTTGTTGTCAAATCCGCACCAATCCGCACGGTACGCTCCAATCTAGTTGTATCTAGAGGAATGATAAGCAACTCCTCAACTTGGGTAGGTCGGAGTTCTTTATCTTCTTGTTCTGCTATTCTTTTAACCAACATGGCCTCTGAAGCTCTTGTTTTGCCATTATTTTGAGTTGTTCCTTTGAGGGTTGAGGCGTAACATTGTCGTGCCAAGGGTTGATCTCCTCTTACTTCTCCACTGCCACTCTCGGTCGGAAATTTTAGGAGAAGATGATAAGTAGAAATTACTGCTTTTAAGGCATTGAGGGTTGGCCTACCAAGAATCACATTGTAACTTGATACACAGCGTACGACCAGAAAATTTGTTGTCGCTGTTGATGATCTTGGCGAATTTCCTACCGTAACTGGTAAAGAGATCATTCCTTCTTGTTATACAACTCCTCCAGAAAATCCTACTAAAGATGATTTTACGGGGAGTAGGTTCTCCGCATCGTACCTCATTTTTTCAAAGGCACTCCAAAAGAGTATATCTACTAAAATTCCACTATCTATCAGGACTCTTTTCTTTTGGAAGCTGGAGACCATGATGGCAATGACTAAGGCGTCGTCATGAGGGTGGCGAACCTTGCTGACATCGTTATCATAAAAAATGATAGGAGCCATAGGCCGAGACCTTCTTTGTGAGACTCTTGTTTCTTGTGCAACTCCTACCATTCAGGCATAGCTTTTCCGAGAGGTGGAACTTTCACCACCACAACCAGGACCACCACTAATAAATCCGACCATCTCCCCTTTTTCTCCTTCAGGTTGTGAAGTTTCAGGTCCCTCTTGAATATCAAGGTTAATGTATTGCTCCAGTTGTCCTCTTCTAACGACATCTTCTATAGTGTTCATCAAATGAGTACACTTTTCTGTGTCATGTCCTCTAGCTTGATGAAACTTGCAATATCTCTTACTATTCTTTTGTCGTTCGGGATTCTTTGCAGGTTCTGGCCACGTCAAAATTTTTTGATCCTGGATTTGCATAAGGATATGGCTTCTGGTTTGGTTTAGTGGGGTATGGTGATCATATCTGACTATTTTCCCTTCTTTTGGGGATTCTCTAGAACATAGCATGTGTCACCATTTGAGGACGTGTTGAAGATTCCAGACCTTTATTTTCACTTTTATTATCCCTACGTGATCCTCCTTCCCTTAGGATTTCTGTGGGCCTCCTGTTGAAACTCTGATGTTTTCTTTCTTTCTGGATTTCTGTAGGGATGCTGCGAGCCTCTTCATCCTAACCCGTATAAATTTCGTCAGAATTGATATACTTTTGGGAGTAGATCATAAGGGCAGGGAAGGTTTTTGTGGATCCAAAGTGAGGGAAAAACGGAAAGGAGAGTCTAGCAAACCCTCCATCAAGAAGGTTATGGCCATTCGTGGAACAAGGTCAACAACATTTGCCGCTTCATCTATGAAACGATTGAGGTAGGCTTGGAGTGTTTTACCCCCTCGTTGCTTAACGCGCAGAAGGGTAGATGGGGTTTTATTTTGCTTTGAATAATTAGCAAAATAAGTTAGAAAAGCGATTGCTAAAACTTGAAAAGAAGAAATTGTGCTAGGCGGAAGATCAACAAACGGTCTTGAGCATTTCCCTCTAAGGTGGCGGGAAAAGCTTCGACACATCTGAGGCATCGGTGATTCCAGGAAGCGGCATCTTTGATGGAAAGACTTGGTGTGAGGACGGATCGGTTTTGCCCTCATATGCGATCATAGCGGTGGTGAAAAGCTGTCAGGAACTTGCTCATCATGTATTTCCTTGATAAAAGGAGAGCGTATAGTGAGAACGTGCTTGATTCGGACTTCAGTTTCCTCAAGAGGTCCACAGCCATTTGTGTTCTTTTGTTGACAGTTGGAACAGACGGACTATTCCGTTCTGTTCTAGTGGTGGCTTGCTCTCGACGTCGAGCGGAGGGAGGTTCCGAACTGGCAGAGAAGGCGGTCCCCTCTCTTCTTTCTTCATGGGTGCGGGTCCTTGTCCTCCCTCTGCTTTCGGAATTAGCTAATGGGGTTGTCGGCATCTTTGGTGGAATTTGTGTGGGGGGGAGTGGTGGATGGGCCAAAGTGTGACAGTTTGAGCCAACTGCTCTAATTGTTTCTGCATATTGAGATAAAAATCTGGGACGGGTCTCTGGGGTACCATGGGTGGATTTTCCGATGTAGGTGAGATGGTTGGATTTTCCGGTGAATTCCCCCCAGTCCTCCAGACTTCACTGGGTATTTCAATATTGCTAGGCGCTCCTTGTTCTTGGATTCGTTTAGATTTTCTGGTAGTAATCATTTAGCTTTTCGTAAGGTCCCCACGGACGGCCCCAAACTATTGATGCCAAAAACTCGTCTGTCTCACGCTTTGGTTGCTGTTGCCTCGTGATCTGGTCTCAGCCTTTCGACAAACGGTTGAAATTTGTAATTGATGTGGACGCTTACTTCAGGTTTTGAATATTGGATGCCTTGGAATGCCGAGTGTTCTGGAGGAATTTTGGGGAGGCGATCGGATCAATAAGGATGATCAGAATTGTCCCTTTTTTGTTTCTGGATATCTGGACGAGTCTGTAAAAAGGAGAGGGGAGCGATCGGAATTGGGCCTTTCTGCCAGGATTTAACTCCGATGATTAAGTCAGAAATCTTGTGAGAAAAAAAGAGGGTTTGGTGAATTTTTAGACTTCTTGGGTACAGGTTAATTGATTGTTCAAGTCCCCTTTTCTTGGGTACAGGTTACTTCTTTTATAGAAAAGTTGATGGCGCTTTAAGAAAATATCTGGATGAAGGCGGTTGTGGAAATATCTCATGAGGCAGTGAGAAAATATCTTGTGAGGTGGTCGTGAGGCGGTGAGAAAATATCTTCCTACTGTGTAGGTAAGTAGAAAATATCTGCCTACTGTAGAGGCAAGTGGATAATATCTACTAACTGTAGAAGCGTTAGATATTTTCTTCCTTAAGAAATTACGTGGCCATGAGCACCTCAAGTTTTGGATAAGAAGGTTTTGGGTTTGCTTAATTCCGACCGGATTTGTTTGTAGAGTTGAAAGATAGCAAATGCCTCATTCTCAATTACCGAGCGGAATTTCGCTAGAAAAGCAGTAACAGAAGATTTGATATTATGCCACGTGGCCAGAGGGATGTAGCCCCGTACTTAACAGGTGGCTATTTGCTTAACAGTAACTAACAGAAGTCATAACATGCAGAACATCTGACTGGAATTGACATGCCAAGCATCCATGAAGAAAGAACCAGTCCAACGAATTCGTAGCTTACGTATATGCCGTACTTTTCCTTCTAGTATATACACACAACAAGTAAAATAATAAGGTCACATATAAAATGCAGCAAGTAATTTGATTGCAATTCAAGATGCTTGGCATCCATGAATCATGAGTCAGATAAACACTCGAAAGAAGACATTGCAACATCTTGATTATTTGATTATTTAATTTGATCAAAATCATCACATAATCTGATCATAATCAACGAAAAACACTGATAGACAGGGAGATTGCAAGAACCTGAGAAGGAATCGTGGAGGGACGAGGCTCGCCGGTGATTCCATGAGGTAAAGCCGGCTGGCGATCCAGTGTCACTTCGGTCAAAATACAGCAGGACAATCACAACTTTGCAGAACATGTGGGTGATTCAAGCAAATTCATCATGCTATTACACATCAAAGGACAAACACAAAAAAAAACAATGCATTCATTGAAGAAATAGCTAAAAGATCAAAAGCTCATCACCATTTTATTTTCCCTACAAAATTCTACCCACCTCACAAATTTCTCCTTATGGCCATCCATAAACTGCGCCTTCGAACCGCAATCAAACACCTTGTGGTACTTAAACAACAAATAACAAAAACGACACCAAATTTCTTGTGAGCACCCTTGAAAAATATAAAAATTACTCAAAGATGAAAACCAAGTGAATGAATTACCATAATTTCTCACAATGAAGAACTAGCTCTCTTAAATTCGCCTATAACTGCTCAATCATTTTATATAATCACAAAAATCTAAAACTCCAAAAATTCCAACACGCACCAACCCATGAAGAATGAATAGGCAATGAGAAAACACATTTACTCAATAAATTAAAGCAGTCACTCATATAAAAAAGTTCAAAAATGAAAGTAGAGTTTTGTTTAGATTGACAAAACACTAATAAATGACAACTAAAACACTAAAGCTTAAGTGAGATCATCCTCAAGAGACCTAATCACCCAACAGTCAAATCATTGTCAATCTCTAGATAGTTTCTTGCCTCTTCATTTCTGGTGCAAGGCAATCCGACCCAACATTCGCAGTGGAGATGTCATTCAATCCCGTGACTTCAACTAGGAGAACTACCATCCTATCAAGTACTGTAAAATCAAAACCAGATTTTACCACTTTGGCTGCCACAGACAACCCGACGGTCTCCCTCCAAACAAGAACGCATAGAAAACCACAAACTATGTAGCATCCAACCAAAGAAATCCAAGATGGCAAACAAAACCAAAACACCAAAATCCATTTGTGTGCTGGATTTGAGAGAGAGAAGGACATCAAGTTAAGATTAGGACAAAGCTATCAGCACAAATCTAACGAAAATGAGAATAAGGAGAAGAGAACAAACCCTAGGGAAAACAATTCCCAACTAATCCATCCATCAAACACCATAAAACCAAATCCAAAGAAGAAGGATAAGAAAACCAACCTATGAGCCGGTGCCGAGGGTTCTGAACAACAATGCCGGCAGGACAGCCCTCGTCCTTCCTCTCTCCGGCAACTCCTTTACAAAAATACCCAATTTCAAACACCTAAAATCATTACAAAAATTATGTTTTTTGAGATCATACCTAACTGAAGAGGGCGGCAAGCTAATTAATTAGTCCCAAGATCTCCAAAAGGTTACCGGGATCGAAACAAGCACTGTTCCAAAAGTTCTCAAAACAAAGCGGCGCCAATGCGGGTTAGGAAATATTTCAGAGGGAATCGCGCGAAAAAACTGAGGCGCCATACTTGCGACGGTTATATAAAGACCGCCGTAGAATGTACAAGGTTAGCGGCGATTATATCACAAACCGCCGCTAAATTCATTTAGTGGCAGGTTGTCATATAACCGCCGCTAAACGTATTCATCTAGCGGTGGTTCGTTAAACCGCCGCGTCGACCGCCTCTAGTGCAAAACTTAGCTGCGGTTATAAAAAACCGCCGCTAAATGACTGCCGCGAAACGCCATATTTCCTGTAGTGAGTGTTCACACGTCACTCAACTCCTATAGCTCACCATCTTTTTGTGTGAAATTTCTCAGGTAGTAGATAGGTACTTGATTATATCTAGAGTGGAGGAGAGAGTCCTGTCTACCCTTAGTTGGCTCTGACCGTCTAGTTAATTATGTTGTTATTTTTTTTGGCGTGTTTGATTCTAGGAGAATTATAAACTCCTAAGTAGACAAATATTGTATGACATTAAGAATTGTATGGTTGTTGTATTTGACATTAAGTTATTTATGATATTAGTGTTTGCTTATGATTAATTTATTAGATTATATAGCCTTAGGCTCAGGGTTCACCCCCTGACCTAGATGGCATGTGACACTTGTCCTCTTTTTGAAGATGGGTGTTATATGTTTTATTATTTATTTATTTATTCTTTTTTTTTTTTTGTATTTGAAATTATTCTTTATTTATTTATTCAGTTTTGGTCTTTAGAAATTTAGTCCTTTAGGTTGGGTTGTAGGATTTTTCGTTAGAATGTTCGAATTTTATATTTTCGTAGAATCTAGAATTTTATTTTTTGATTTAGTTCGGTAATTAGATCCACATATAAATGCTTTATGAATTATTGAGTTAAACTAATTATTGTTTATTTATTCAACTACATGGTAACTAATTATTTGCTTTCTGATTTAATTATCGAGAAACCTAGAACTTCTGTTCTTTTTGACTTGTTCATCTGACACTGGATATTTAACTTTTGTATTGTATGAGCTTTTGACACAAAAAAACTATTTTCAATGAAATTTAATCTCCAAATGAACTATGCTTTGACTCTGTCAATAGGGAGATAACATTTACCATGTCGACATGAACCTCTATTTCTTTAATAGGATAATAGAGTTTAATATCATCAATATGTGTGCTATTTGAATTTGATAAACTTTTCATCAAGCCCTTATTGTTGCAATCTTTCAGGAAAAGGTGGAGGAGGATAAATATCTTCAATCTGCTTTTCAATATGCTCCTCACTTTAAATCTTTTCATTACCTTATTTTTCAGCATGTAGGCTTGACTCCTCAATGTCTTTGCTTGCTATTTATTGTTGCTGCAAGCTTCTAAGAGTTATATTTTTGTCATGTTCCTACTTATTGATGTGTGGCAAGTGTACACCCTATGCCTCTGCACACAAGTATACATGATCAAAGTAATAAAATTGGTAAGTTCCAATATCGTATCCATTGAGAGTGGAACTCGGACTAATTGAGTACTAACCTACTAAAGTACTAAGTCCATTAAGTCATTCGAAATAGGAGTTTTGATCTAAAAAAGCTAAATTCCTAAAAATCAATTAAAAATAAATGAAGGAATCGAGGAGATACCCAGTAATGTATTCTAGGGTTATATGCCTTGTTGACATACTAATGAGTTTCACTCTGATTGTAAAGGATTGTACTCTAGGGGACTCATATGCCAAGAGCAAAGATAATGATTCTTGATGTCTCAGGAATACACCTATGGTCTCTACCCCAAATTTCTATGCATAGAGTGAGATGTTGTAGACCATAGTAGGAGGCCCTAGCCATAAGCTACTGCGATATATGCCTATCTTTGGAGGACTGCAGTGAACCGAACTTTCATCGTGTGATATATGAATCGTCTATACTAACATTCACATGAAAATATAGCTAATACATGTCATTGCCTCTCAGAAAAATGACTAAAAAAGATTCATATGATGCAAGTATAGCTAAATATATGTCATTCTATTTTAGTCCAATGATTTAACAAGATTCATGCCACAAGCACGTCCTGTATAGCTAAAAATATATACAAATAAAAGATTACTATTGATAATCATGGCAACAATTTCATACAACCCTAGAAATAGTAGTTATAGCCATGCATAAACCATGGATTTTAAGAGCAAAATATTGCAAGAGTTAGTAATAAGATCCATGAATATGAAATAAAAGTGATAGACTAAAGAATGAAAACTAAAGATGAGTCTATTCTTTTATCTTGAACTCTCCCCTGTCATTATATGATCTAAGACCCCTTGGATCACTGCCAAGGACCTGACCCTAGCCTCCAGCTTCAATAGGAAACCCTAGAAGAACGCCCATCGACCTCGACCCAATGTCGCAACGTTCAGATCTGAACGTCACAATACTAGGAACTTAGGAGCTTATGATTAGTAACGTCACGACACTTAGATTTGAGCGTCGCGACGTTGGAACGTTGCGATGCTTAGTATTGAACTCCGTGAGGCTCGACTTTCTGTTGCCCTACTATGGTGGTCTTGGTTTGCTGACGCCGGGCGGGGTAGCGATTATCCCGCGGTCTAGCCGGATCCAAGGACCGCAAGGAAGAACAAACGAAGAACCAAAGAATCAGAGAAAATACTCTGAAATTCAGGAAAATATTATTAATCAAAATTCAATAATGAAAAACTAACCCACAAGCCGGGTTAAATAGCCTCAAAAGATTAATCTAGAAACCTTATCATCTAATCTAAATTTGCTAAAATTAAAAAATTATTATTTAAAACTAAACTTATCTAAATTTAAAACTCTAAAAAAATAAGATAACTCCTAAAAATCCGAGAATAAATCGGATTTAAATCCTATCCTAATTTGGCATATGAAATATTACCAAAAATAGAAAAAAGACCGAAAATGCTAATTCGGCGGATTAAATATTTCTAAAAATAGAAAAAAACTAAAATTCTATCTAATATGACATCCCCATGTCGTGCGAGCCGCAAAGAGCTTTCCGAATTGGGTTTGAATGCCCGATTCTGATATCGGTAGCCAAAGTTATGGCCAAAATACCGAACCACACCCTAAACCGACCTAATCTTGGAATTGACTCGATAACTTCCCGTCTTTACGTTGACCCGCCAACCCGGCACCAATATTTGACTCGAGCCTCCTGCATCAGTCACCCCGGGTTGGAAAGAACTCGACCCCGAGTTTGACTGCACCACTGTTGGTAGGTCTGGATCTCCATGCTTGATCTCAATCAAAACCCTAGAGACAGAAAGTAGGTTAGTAGTGTTAGTTACTGGGCCAGAAGAGTTTTCCACCCATCGAGACACCAACACCACGCTAGTTCCATCATCCTCATAGATGGGATCACCAATCTCCTCCTTGGGATCCCCAATTTCCTCCTCGTAGTCGTCGTAGATGGGCAAGATCTCCTCCTCCACATCATCGTTGAAGATGGGCGAGATCTCCTCCTCCGCATCATCGTTGAAGAAGGGCGAGTTCTCCTCCACATCATCATCGTAGATGGGTTGGTAGATGGGTTGACCAAACCTCTGATAGCTATGATTACGGTGCTGGACTTCCTCAGCCGGAAACTGCCCACGACAACCACGATCAAAATCGATCACCGCCAGACGCCTTGATAATTTTTTGACTTGCCTCTGCAAATCCTTGATCATCAAGCGTTGGGTTAACTCCGCGACTTGCCTTTGTAGATCCTTGTTCATCGCCTCCAGGGCGCTCAGATCACGGTACTGGATTTTTTCAACCGGAACCTGTCCAACCCGACGACCATGACCACCAGTCATTGATGTCGATGATGACGCTTCCGAGGAAGATGATGAGCTCTGGTACCAACTGACGCCGGACGGGGTAGCGATTATCCCGCGTGCTAGCCGGATCCAAGGACCGCAAGGAAGAACAAACGACGAACCAAAGAACCTAAGAAAATACTCTGAAATTCAAGAAAATATTATTAATAGTTTTTCAATAATGAAAAACTAACCCACAAGCCGGGTGAAATAGCCTTAAAAGATTAATCTAGAAATCATATCATCTAATCTAAATTTGCTAAAATTGAAAAATTATTATTTAAAACTAAACTTATCTAAATTTAAAACTCTAAACAAATAATATAACTCCTAAAAATCCGAGATTAAATTGGATTTAAATCCTATCCTAATTTGGCATATGAAATATTACCAAAAATAGGAAAAAGACAGAAAACCCTAATTCGGCGGATTAAATATTTCTAAAAATAGAAAAAAAACTAAAATTCTATCTAATATGACATCCCCATGTCGTACGCGCCGCAAAGAGCTTTCCGAATTGGGGTTGAATGCCCGATTCTGATATCGGTAGCCAAAGTTATGGCCAAAATACCGAACCACACCCAAAACCGACCTAATCTTGGAATTGACTCGATAACATCCCGTCTTTACGTTGACCCGCCAACCCAGCACCAACATTTGACTCGAGCCTCCTGCATCACTTGCTCTGCACTAACCTTCGCTCTGTATTTGTTCTCAGTTGATACAAGTAAAATATACTTGATTTAATGCCTAGAAATGTGAAATTCATAATGAAAATCCACTAAACAAATTTGGCAAACCATGATGGACAATAAATGCATATTAGAGCCAAAATGAATGAAAAATCACTCCAAGAACCATATTTTGGTTCAAAAACTTGCGATACAAGTCCTATAAAATAACTATCTTCGGATAGCGAACACTTATCCTACCCAAGGTTTTCTTCAGGGTCTCTTTACCATGCTTTTAACTGTTTTCTAGGAATTCGTCAGTTACTTGCTCAACTAAAGTTGCTATATTTTACAATCTTTCAGTATGATCTTAGAGGATGTAACGCCGGTCGTGGTAGTGATTATCGTGCGAGCTAACTGAATCCAACGATCGCAAGAAAGAACAAATGAAGAACCAAGGAAAACCAGAAAAATACCTCTGAAATTGAAAGAAATTTCATTAATCAAAAGTGAATCAAAAGTTAGTCCACAAGTCGAACTACATAGCCTTGAAAACCCTAGAATCTTCACAAATTTGGAATTTTTGTCAAAAATGGAAAAAATATGAAATTATTCAAATTTAAAATTCAAATAAAGCTAAACAAGTAACCAAAATCCTAGATCAAATCAAAATCAAATCATGCCTTATTTCAACATTTGAATTATTACCAAAAATGAAGATTCGACTGAGAAAATGGTGGAATTTGGGATGAAAATGATGGCAAACCTGCCTAGTTGGTTGATCTAATGTGTGAGTCGAGACAAGCTTTCTGAATAAGCGTTGAACACGCGATTTCAACACCTGTAGCCAAAGTTATGGCCAAAACACTGAACCACAACCAAAACTGGCCCAATCACGGAACTGGTTCAATTACTTCTCGCCTTTGCGTCGATCCGCCAGTTCGTGATATGCCAAAGCCAGCATGGTGTAGTCAGATAGCTCAGCATTATCTAAATTAGACTCTCATGCATCATGATGACATCAGGTATTTTATATATTGCATCATTAGCTTAGCCTCCTCCTTAGCTTAGTATAGTGCTCTAGCTCAAAGTTGAAATCTGAGATGATCTTGAGGTTGGAATACGATTGATTGTTCTTGTTGCTCATTACTGGTGTAGGAGGATCCGAGCCAGATAGTGTAATTTAGTTATTTGGCCCCTTTTTTGACGAAAAATTTGAATGTTTTCCCTTCAAAACTTTGTTTTTGGATATTTTTTTTTATCATTTTTGATAATTATTAGTTTTTCAAATTATGATAGGATTTAAATCCGATTTTATCTCAGATTTTTAAGAGGTATATTATTTGTTTAGAGTTTTAAATTTAGATAAGTTTAATTTTAAATAATAATTTGTCAATTTTAGCAACTTTAGATTAGATGATAAGGTTTCTAGGTTAATCTTTTGAGGCTAACTAACCCGGCTTGTGGGTTAGTTTTGACGTAAGCCTTGATTTTTATGAAATTGTTTCAAATTTGAGAGACATTTCTCTCTTGTGTGGATGACTTCTCGCATTCTTCCTTACGATCTTTAGCTTACAGCTAGCCAGCGGGATAATCGCTACCCCGCCTGGCGTCAGTTGGTACCCGAGCTCAACATATTCCTGGGACGAGATCGCATCAGCATCAATAGCTAGTGGTCGTCATTGGCAGGTTCCGTAGGAGGAAGTCCAACGCTATTATCGTAACATTCAGGAGGTGATGATTGACGATTTGCAAAGGCAAGTCACAGGGTTATTTAGGAGTCTGTCAGTGCATGATTTTGATCGTGGACATCGTGGGTAAGTTCCGAATGAGGAAGTCCAACACCATGATCGTTTCATGGATTCTGAAGACGTTGTTGTGACCTCGAGGGTGAGTTCTTTCTAACCTCGGATGACTGATGCAGGAGGATCCGAGCCAAATAATGTAATTTAGTTATTTGGCCCATTTTCGATGCAAAATTCCAATGTTTTCCCTTCAAAACTTTGTTTTTGGTTATTTTTTTGGGGTAAAGCCATTTTTGGTCCCTGAAAACGGGACCAATGTTCATTTCCATCCCAAAATTCAAAATTTGTTCAATATGGTCCCTATGTATTGCATATTTTGACATTTTAGGTCCCTATATATTCCGTATTTTGGCATTTTTGGTCCCTATTGCTAACGTGGCGGTCATGTGGAATACAAATGAAATGCATATAATCTTTTTATTATTATGTTTAGATCATTATTTTGCTGATGTAGAGTGATAAGTGGCAGTATATGCTGATGTGGATCGTATTGAACAAATTTTAAATTTTTGGGATAGAAATGAACATTGGCCCTGTTTTTAGGGACCAAAAATGGCTTAAACCCTATTTTTTTATCGTTTTTCGTAATTATTAGTTTGTCAAATTATGATAGGATTTAAATCCAATTTTATCTCTGATATTTAAGAGTTATTTTATTTGTTTAGAGTTTTAAATTTAGATTTTAAATAATAATTTGTCAATTTTAGCAAATTTAGATTAGTTGATAAGGTTTCTAGGTTAATTTTTTGAGGTTATTTAACCCAGCTTGTGGGTTAGTTTTTAAGTAAGCCTTGATTGTTTTAAATTTGAGAGACATTTCTCTCTTGTGTGGATAACTGCTCGCATTCTTCCTTGCGATCTTTATGTTACAGCTAGCGAGCGGGATAATCGCTACCCTGCCGGGCGTTAATTACATGAGAAGTTGGGGTAATTGTTCTATTCCGAATTTTATTGAGCTAGCATTGAAATAATTTCCTTGAGGCCCATTAAAATTGCTCTCATGATTCAGATAGTCAAAGAATTCTGGAGATTGATCATTAGTACTGTGTCACTCATCATAATTTGCATAAGTGTCGAACGGACTTGTGACTTGTACAACACTTTTCTCATACATTCCAATTGTACAATAGTTTCCTTCCTTTGACACTTTGGAACTCCTTCGAATACAATTCTCTTTGATGGCCATTCATAGTTGTTGGGTTGGATAATTGGTCTTTGGAAGCTTTGGTGATAATCTTGCATATAGAGCCTTGCATCCTCAAACTAAGGTGTGTAGTAGTCTTATTCCATAATCATTGCATTCTTTATCTCCAAAAGATGTGAGCATCATTGAAATCTCAAAAAATAATTAACAAAAACCAAAAAAATAAAACAAATTTAATACAAAATCTAGATACACTATAAAAGAAGCCAAAAAAACATGAAAAATAAAAAAATAAATAAATGATTGAAGTGAGTCATACTTGATTTCTGCTAATAATAACTAATAGTGAAACCACTCCCTAACAATGGTGCCATATGCACTGTCATGCAAGCGTATGTGTCATCAAAGTAATAAATTGATGAGTCTAAGTATCGTATTCCACAGGGAGTAATGTGATGACTTAGTTAAGTACCAGCCTACTCTAAAACCTTGATTTGTTCCATCTATAAATTTTGGGATTTTTGTCTAAATTAAAGCAAACTTAGAATGCATAAACAAATAATGAAGAGTATGGGTATATAAAGCTTAATAATAAGATACGAGTGTTCTAGGCCTTCTTAACATATTATTGATATTCGTCTATAATTTACATGTGATTTCTATATTAGTGAGCAAAGGCTATTTAGTGGTATGACATGGGATCTAATGTAAGGCATTGGTTAAGATTCCCTATTTCTAACACCATATTCCTATGGGTAGGGTAGGACATTCTATAACCTAAGATAAAGTACCTTGACTATGAGGCTACTACGATATATTCTTATACCGTAGGTTTGTGATCTAGCCGAACTTCCACCTTGTGTTACATGACTCGTCCACACATCCATTTGCATGAAAGCATAGCTATAGATTTGTCATTGCCTTCCGACTCATGGTTAAATAAAGATCATGTGACAAGCACATCTACGTAGCAAACAATCAATATGAATCGAAGACAATATAGATTTCTATGTCAATAAGGTCATGGAAGGTACGACAAACCCTAGAATGAAAGTTTAGCCAAATATCATGAAGTTCAACAAAGTATTAAAGTCTACATACATAGAATCCATGAATAGGAAATACAAAAGGGAGAAAACTAAAGATCAAGAGAGATATTGCAAGCCTTTTCCCTGTGTATAGATTTCCTGTCATTTGGACTCCGCCCCCAAACCAAGATGCAATACAAGGAGAATTCACAACCTTTTATAGATACAGGATTTGGCGTCGCAACGCCCAAGGATTAGCGTTACGAAGACAA
This sequence comes from Dioscorea zingiberensis, assembly GCA_026586065.1. Lineage (NCBI taxonomy): Eukaryota > Viridiplantae > Streptophyta > Magnoliopsida > Dioscoreales > Dioscoreaceae > Dioscorea > Dioscorea zingiberensis. The sequence continues at coordinate 22,949,434 of CM048824.1, read as the reverse complement.
GTCCCTGGTTTCCCCTAATAATTAGCATTATGATGTGAAAGCTGACTCAAATATCCCATCTCTAGGTTTGGCATCGCGATGCCAACTTTAGGGATGCTCTGTGTGGTGAGTTTCTAATTTTTCTCACCTAGTACTTTGTTCCTGAATTTCTCTCACCTGATACAAGTGAATACATCTCGAATTAGTGCCTGAATATGTACAATTTATGATGAAAATACACCAAAACAAGTAGAGTAATCCAAGCTGGACTACATTCATATAAGAGAACCAAAACATACAAGATTGAACCTTAATCATCTTTTTAGCTTTACAACAAGTAATACAAGTCCTTAAAATAGCGCTCTTTTGAGATCTAATACCTCATGATACAAAGAAAAGGGTTGAGAAAACCTTTGTTTCCCGAGAGTTCTCGAGTAGACGTAGGTGGGTGGGGGGATGAGAACTAAGGGCAGGATCAGGACTCATTGATAGATTAGGCTAAGTGCGAAATGTAAAGAAAATTTAATACGACATAACACTTGTTTACATATAAAATAGGGCCACAGTATAAATTTTAATTAGACACGTTTTGCATTTTAATCTTCCCAATCTAGTTTTTTTAGAATTTTTTTAAATAAAAAATATATATAACCATTAGACTCCTATAAATATATAGAAAATAGAATTTTTTTTAAATTAAAAATACTCCCGTAATGCAGTAGGATTTTTAAAATTAAAAAAATAAAAAAAATTGTAAAGTTTCAAATCTCAATCTATTTTTAAAAAAATTTTAAATTTAAAATTATCTATAACGACTCCCATAAATATAGATAGATATTTTTAAAAATTAAAAATATTCCCGTTTACTAAACATAGATTTTTGAAAATTAAAAAGTCATAAATTCTGAGAAAATTCCAAATATATAGATAGTTATATAGATATAGATGATATTTATTATTAATTAATAGATAATAATTTTATCTTAAAACAATAATATCGTACCTTCATTGTAATATATAATTATTAGATATTTAAATATTTTTATTTTTTTAATTATAAACTATGATGTTTATTTAAATTTAACACTATAAAATATTTAAATTAATAGAAAATTAATAATTATATTAATTTATAATATAATATATATAAATATAGCGGGTGTCATGGAGGCTAAAGCCCCTACTAGCCCCCTTGGTTTTGTCTATAATGAGGCAGGGTCACATGTGGAATTGGGACTTGGGCAATCTAATAAAACCTGGCAAAAGTCCCACTTTAAAATTTTTTTCCTAAAGTTTGAAAACCAAGTGGAGTAGTTTTGAATTGTGGCTTCTAACTTCTAGATTAATTTCGGAAACCAAACACATTAAAACGACCTTAAGTGGCCCACTTCCCACACTTATGACCCACATTTCAGGTATAATTTTTAAATCCGGAATGGCACGACGGTCTGACTAGTCAACCCGGTGATCCGGTGCTTAGATCTGTCCGATTTACTAATTAATCAAGTTATGCAAGTGACCTGTCCTGACCCGGTTTGAACTAGGCAAACCCTTTTTTTTAAAATGACCATTTCATCCTCCGTTTTTTAATTTTTTATATATTAAAGGGCATATATGTAATTTATTATTTGATTTTTAAAGTTTTGTTATGTATTGACTTTTATAAATAATTTTTTAAGTTATGTTAGGTTTGCAATTTTTTCAAGTTATTTATTTAATAATTATTATATATTTAAAATAATTTTTTATTTAAAAAATACTTTTATTAACTCAGTAATGACACGAATGACCTGACGGTTGACTCGAAACAGAAAGAGGAATCAAAGACATCCTTAGACAAACTTACACGAAACATTCAATCGTATAATTACCACATCTCACTTTTTCTTTTACACCAAAATAATGCACGGTGAAGTCAAGGCCGAGGTGGAGCCACTTTCACCAAAAAGTAACAATTGAAGTGAAGGACTTATCACTCCAAGCAGGCTTCACTTGCCCCGAATAAAGCCCCAAGGGGTCTGCCATTTTTACATGCCCATATAATTTGTCCGGGGATCCTTATAATTAAGGGAACAATAAGAGTTTTTCGAGAACAAAACTGTAAAATCTGAAAATTACATATATGTCCATTTATATATATGTGTATACAAACCAGATGATAGTAAAAGTCTTAAACGTACAATTTTCTGCTTATTGATATCATTTTATGCAAAACAAACTAATAATAGATGAAACTTAAAATCTTCCATTTCCATTCAATACAACATCTATCAGAAGAAATTGGATTATTAAAAAAGTACATCCTAATCAACTTCAAATATTATATATAGCAACATACTTCGCAACTTCATTGAATACACCATATGAAGATCATCAAGAACCATCAAACACCATACATACTCATCATCCACACCGCGAGATAATTACAAGATAATATATATTCTAATAATCCTGGAACAATAACCACAACTTCTCAAAACACATAGTCTGATTTCTTTCCTCTGAGATTTTGAAAGTAACCCTGAGGGTTAGCCTCAAAGGAATGCCTTGCAATGAGGGCACCCTTCCTCCCAGGGGCCTTCATCATCTTGGTAGAAACACCGGAGCAGCAACAGCGGGAACAACAGTAATACAAGACAAGAAGGGTGAGAACTATGGGCAAAACAATGGTGAGACCAACATGAAGCCACTGTTTCAGTGTCTCAGCTCTTGTCTCTGGTGGGAAGAACTCATCAAGCTTTTTGTTGAAGAAGTCTCCTACCTTATCAAAGAAGTGAAGAACTAGAGTCAGGGTTTGTAGTATGAAGACCTTAATGTTCTCTTTGACATCTCCTCCTCCTCCTTCTCCTTGGCTTATTTTCTCTATCATGAGCCTTCTGATCATGTTCTTCATCTCCATCTCCACCATCTCCATCTTCATCTCTCTCTCCTTTTCTATATGGATGCTTTGAGCTTAAGAATAATGAGGCTTTATGCTTTGCGCTATAAAGAAAACAAAGTTAAAGGTGTGAAGATGCTTCATACTCATAGTCTATTTTGACGTGACGTTAAACCAATGAACAATGAGGCTTTATTTTGATGACTCCCCACATAGTAACTTGTGTGGAGTGTGGGTTGGCTTTGGAAAGCGATTTACATCAGTATTTTTTTATAACGCCAGTTCATTTAATTCAAGTTGTTAAACTAATAACCTTAGATTAATTGAATATAGTGGTGAAATAAAAAAAGTAATATTAATATTGAGTTGGATTATTGTTGGGGCACTTATAGTTTTCTGGATTATTATTATTTAAAAAATAATTAAATTAACATTTTAAAAATAAAAATAAAAAAATATATCCTCATCCGAAAGGATATTTAAAATTTAAAACTTTTTCTAAATGAAATTTAAAAAGGTTATCATCAATTATATTCTAAGGATCTCAACTCACGGATAAATGCATTTTGATTATCCAATCTTGTAACATTTTAGTAGGAAGGATCGCTTTGAGATCATATAAAAAAAAATGAGAAAGCACATGTTCATGTGACTCTTGTAAAGAACACCGTCATGCTCGTATAGCCATATACTCTGTGTCCTCCCAGGGTCCGTTTGATTGTTTGTAACTCTTCATCCACGGATAAAGAGTTACAAGGATGGGGAGTTACCGGATGGGGAGTTAAAAGTGATGGGTACTTTTTATGTTTGGTTGTTTAAAAGTAATGAATGTAGAAAGTGGATATACACTTTTTGTGTTTGGTTGTAATAAAGGATGGATTGGATGAAGAGATATGGTAACCGTGAGTGGTTAGGTTACCTTTTTTGTGAGATATTTAATATATTTAAATATTTTAAAATAAAAACTAATAATTATATAATTTAAATATTTTAAAATAAATTATTTGATTTAAATGTTGAATTAAAATTAAAATATTTTGATTATTTAAAAATATTTAAATTAGGATATTTGAATTTAATACATATATATACTTCTTTAATTCCATTAATAATTTTTTTACAACCAAACACTTAAATTTTAATTTAATAAGTAAACAACAAACTTAAAATTAGGATGTTTATTAACTAAATAACAAACTTAAATTTTAATTTTAATACAACCAAACTTAGAATTAACTAGATGGTAGATCACCATAGTAACCATAATTCACACTATAGCACAACTGAAAATACTTGAACACCCAAGGACTTGATACTTATTCATAAACACAAGTTCACATGCTAAAATACAACAACTTCAACAACAAATATTTGAAAACACTTCATTGCTAGCAAACATATAAACATTCAAACCAAAGCAAATACTTGAAAACACTCCATTCCCACAAACCTTAATTCTTCAAACAAACTTGATCCAGTTTACCACAACAAAAGCAAACATTCCAACAAACATTCAAACATTCCAAAATAAATTGTAACATGTCCCACAAGTATCAAACATTCAAACATACTAACATACCAACATAGGCGGTCTACATGAGATTACTCTTGTGCCTCGGGGAGTCCAATGTACTCTTCAACTTGTAGACGACGCAACATCTCATCATTGACAGCCAAGAATCCCCGTTGTGCATTATCAGTAGGGGTATCCATGGGTGGTGTTTGAGTAGGAAATGTGGCAACTTCATCTATGTTGAAGAAGGGGAAGCTTGTGCCATTGTCATGCATGCTCACATCCATATTATCTTGGTCATAGCTCTGTGCATTTGGGTCTTGACCAAGATTGTCTAATGTTTGTTTAGCAAAATGACCGGTTGCTTGATCATTTCCACAAACAATATCAAGCAGGTCATGATCCTTAATGGGTTCGTTGATGTAGGGCTCGCATTCCGGATGTGCCTACATTAAATTATGTACAAGAAAATAAAATGTTATAAGCAAATGTAACACATAAAGTAATCATAATTTTTGGTAAAAAGTAATAAATTACATATATAAGAAGAAATTAATTTTTGGTGTACTTACTTTAACATATACCATGTATTCATCATCTCCCATTATTATCTTCTTTGATGACTCATCCCAGCCTACGCCGCTCAACTCCTTCAAGCGTTTGATGATGGCCCACTTTCGCTTAAGTGTGCGGTAGTGGTTTTGCATATTTGCCACAGTATACTCTCCTTTAAACTGATCACTTAAGGCTTGGACAGCAGCTACAAAAGCGGATTCCTTGAAGGATTTGTCAGTCTTCAAACCTTTCTCCACTTGGTTTGCCATGCATCGCAGGAAATAACGGCTTTCAGCTAGCCGCTATCGCTTGTTAGTCACCTTGTTTTTGGATTGGGAGTAAAAGAATAATTAGAAGGGAAAGGTCGAAGTGGAGAATGCCAACAAGCCACAAGGCACAAGATGAGCTACTCTTGTGATCCAGTCTTACATTTCATCCACGACCATATAAGGGAGCTATTACCTTCTGACCTAGGACAATTGAAGAACTAGAAGTTCAACATGATCAACACTAAAATTTTACTGCGTTCTAAGGCATTTGTGGGGTAATCTGAGAAATCCCTTCGTTTTTAGTGCTGAATTTAGAGATCTCTACATTTGAACAGACAGAGGTCATGGGGTCCAAACTCCCAAGCCCACCAGCCTGCAAAAGCAACACAGTCTAAGCCCCACTAGCCTTCCCCACTTACAACGATACCTGTCAATGTCCTGATCTCGTACAAAGGAATATCTTTGTAGGTTCACCGAACCAGGAGGGCAGAAGCCGTGGTGCCAGAGCACGATCATGGGCAAATATCGTGAAGAACCAACAATTGAACCAAGTGGAATCCATTACGGTCCCAGGACAATTACTGGAGGCAAAAGGCATCTTTGAAAGATATCATCACTCTTGAGGAGGATGCGGTCGAAAGAGCAATGACAGGTATGAAAAACGCTTTATATGCCAAGCTATTCGGGAAGGAACCCTCCCTAGAAATAGCCAAAGAGCACATCACTAGGTTATGGGTGACCTAGGAGAGTTCTATGTGGCTGACATGCCAAATGGTTATTTCCTTGTGAGATGCACATCGGAGAGTATGGTGGTGCGTCTGCTAACTGAAGGCCCATGGACGATGAACGGGTTGGTAGTCCATCTGTTTCAGTGGAGGGAGCAACTCCAACCAATGTTTAAAAAATCATCCTCAGCTGTGATGTTGGTTTAGCTCTATAACCTCCCACTGGATTTCTGGTCACCAGAGAATATGGAATCAGTTGCCTTAAATTATGGTTGATTAGTTAAAATAGATGAACCAATGCTGTCTCTAAATCAGTTGATCAGGTATGCAAGAATTTTTATCAAAGTTGATCTGGAAAGCACTCTTAAAAGGGGGTTATGGGCAAGGAAACCTTCTTCTTTGAGCATGGTTTTCATTCCTATTCTTTATGAGAGTTTCTTGTTTTTTGTTATAGATATGGTATGATGGGGCACACAGTCGAGAGATGCTCGTTGGAACTTGCTTGGAGCGGACAAGGGATCTCTAGTATCAGCCCTGCCAAACCTACTTGGAAGAGGAAAAGTTTAGTTGTCAAAGAAGCTGGAATACCTTATTGGAATACAGAAGTTCGAGGGGGTGAGGGAAAATCTCATAGGGACATAACCTAGGATGATGATGAACAGGTTTTCGGTCCGTGGATACTTGTTAAAAACAAGACAAGAAAGGGGAAGATGCCTGATGGCCGGAAGAGGTTTCTCCGCCATTGCATGACCGGAGAAGACGAACTGGGAGAGAATCGAGAAAGAAAGAAATGTGGCACAAGAGATACCGGAGAAGCCAGTCAAGAATTATAGAGAACAAAGAATAGAGGAACCAGTCAACCGACACGTGGCGCAATGGGGTGAATCAAGGAGACTTGGAAGAGGCATGTGAGGGGGTGGGAATCGAGGAGGCAACACTCGTGCTCAAGTTGCCAAAACGACAAAGCATGGAGAACTTCGTTCTTTGAAGAAAACTGAATCGTTGGAACCTAATAGGAACGGTAGAGACGTAGAGATGGATTAAGTGAAGATGGGACAAGATCACCTTTCCATAAGAGGGAAGGGTGGATCTGACATCAAATCAAAGTATGGAAGAGGGGGTGCTTCGAGATGAGATAGTAGCTTTTACCATAACCAGATAGATACATCAAAGGAAGAGGATGAATTGGACAATTGTGAAGGGTTGATGACTTCAATTAATCAACAGTCGATGAAGTATAATAATGGACAAATTAACCCCAAGCAAGGTACAAACCAACCCTCTTTCGAATTAACATTAATTGATTCCCATGTATCCTTGGTTAATAGGTTCACAGGAACCTTGAGACGACCACCTAAGAACCACGAAGAGAAGGAAAAGATTGAAATAGATGAACCTCCGGATTCAGACGAGCTCATGGCAAGTGAATTAGAGGACAAAAGAAGAGATTAATCTAGTAGTAGAGGACTGGGTGTAGAGAAATCTCAAGCCCTAAATAAGGGGAGGGTAGATAAAGGAGAGTACCTACAAATTGAATATAAATGATGAAAATTCTACAGTGGAATTGTAGGGGACGCACGAGAAGGATATGGTAAGTCAAATTTTTATGATGATTAAAAATCTAAACCTTACGATGCTCTGCTTGGTTGAGACTAGGGCAAATCAAGAGAGAATTCTGAGATTCTGCAAAAAGTTCCAAAATACATGGCACTGGGCTGCCATTCCGGCAAAAGGTTTCTATGGTGGAATTATAACTATGTTGAAGAAAGGAATTGGCATGGCCACACCTGTGGTAGTTTCCAGGTACGCTATACATCTAATTATTTCATTGAAAGATAATAAAACTTGGCTAGTATCTACAATATATAATAGTTAATTAGTGAGAAAACAAAGGAAGACTTGGTAAGAATTAAGCAAGATAGCTCCAATTGATGACCCATGCCTGATCACTAAGGATTATAATGTTGTAAGGACAATAGAAGAAAGAAAAGGTTATGCCCAAAATAGAAACCCAGGTATGAAACCCAAGTATGAAAACTAGATACTTTAATCCTTTATCTCTATATTTAATCATCCTTGTATCTCAAATTTTGACAAGTGTACTCAATAAAGCACAGGAGTTGCAAATGATTAAGGGGACAAGGATACAGGAAAACATGCACATAAACCATATACTATATGCTGATGATATCATGATTTGCATTAGAGCCCATAGAAAGGTTGCAAAAACTATTAACCTTTGCCTAGAAATCTATGGATCATTCACACGGCAGAGAATAAACCTAAACAAATTTGAAGTATTCTTTCCATCTTGGATCAATGGGAGGGTTCAAAAGTCAATCTTAGAAACTTTGAGGCTACAATAAGGGTCTTTCCTATTTAAATACTTAGGGTCCGACATTTCTCCAAGAAAAATTCCTAACATGAATTTTCAGCCAATGATACAAAGGGTAGAGAGTATGTTGGCTCAATGGAAAACCTTGCACCTATCTATGGTAGGAAGAATTACTCTTGTTAACTCGACCATTATGTCTTTGCCAATTTTTGAAGTCAATACCTATGCTATTTCTACTAATCTTGATAACATGTCCAAGAGGTTAGGAGATTTATTTGGGGTAGCGATGGAAATAGTGGTGGAGTCCATCTCCTAGGCTGGAAATTATTACCAACCGCAAATCTGAGGGAGGCTTAAGTATGCAGGAACTTAGAGTTATGAACTTAGCACTATTATCTAAACATGCATTAGAATGCATTAACTGCTCTGGGAAAAATTGGGTTTACCATATGAGATATAAATATAAATCTTTTGATACATGGGATATTAAAAAATTCTCTAAGGTCTCAAACATTTGCAAAGATTTTATTTAGTTGATCCCCAAAGATAGAGACCATATTCACAAATAGAATGTTTTAGCTTCTCATAATTTTCTTATAGGCCCATGGCTATATGATATTCTATTGAGTATGAAACCTACTTTACTGAATATGGATTTTAATTTCCTAAATATTGTGATTGCTCATCTGATAATATGCAATGGGACATGGATCTATTAAATGAAATGTTCCCTCTATTAGTGACACAATATATCATAAATATATAGATTGATGGAGATGAAAGCACAAAAACATGGAGTTGGAATGAAGGAGCTAATAGAAGATAAACTACATTAACTCAATATGCCCCATATAGCTGGTTATATGAGACCAATCCATGGCAGAGTTGGAGGAAGCTCGACATTGCTTCAAGGATTAAAATTTTCCTATGGAAATGTTTCCACAATAGATTACCTACCATATTTCAGTTTTACATGTGGAATATTGGACCAAATGATCCATGTCCCGTGTGTGGTATACATGTTGAACTAGCTACTCATCTGTTATTGGTTTGCACGTGGTCTCAAGATGTATAGAATGAAATCAAGAAATAGGGTTATTTGAGGAACTGGAATACTGATGATGAAGATATGATTGATGGTCTTTGGTTGTCAAATGGTTTAATAGGAAAGCACAAAGTCTCTATGAATAAGAAATTGATAATTTCTAAGTGATGAGTGCATAATTATGCATATTTTCATACAATATTTGCATGCACTTTACTTGCCTTTCCATACAGATTCCTCTATTTTCATGCTCTGTTGGGAATTTTGTAGTCAATGGACATGTAAACAAGGCCCCGGAACAAAAGAAGCAAAAAAATGAATCAATTTAGAGCCAAATGAGCTACAGAAGTCAAGGATTTATTACAAGAGATACAGGACTCTAAAAGAAGTCTACACTATTCAGATTGACGAACTTGAATTCAGGAACACCTAGTTAAAATTTCAAGTCAATCTAAGGTCAAATGATTATTTGATCACGCTTTTGATGAAGACTGCGCAAAACTAGAAAAACCACTTGGGCACAGAGCTCCTAATGCGACCGTATCAAAATGTATACTGGTGTGTGGAGATTGAGTGTAGGTCTATGATCTAGACTCAATTCCAGATGATTCCAGACTCACACACGGGTCTACATGGCCTAGACACCGCTGTGTGGCACAAAATTGAAGCATATAAAATGCTATCGGATGCAAATTGCAAGGGGACTTTTGGCGGATCGACTTTGGAGGTTCTTTGGCTGTCGGCTAGGGTTTCAGAGAAGAGATTAAAGGCAGAGGAGACATCGATCAAGGGAGTTTGATTTATTTTATTATGTCTTCCTCTTTAATACTGGGTTTACTTTTTGATTATTCTTGTGGATTGTCCATGTGTTTTTAATGATTGTGGCTTGATAGTGCGAAAGCGCCGATCACGTAATTAGAGTTGTTTGATGCATGAAAAGAAATCTCAGTCAAGCTAGATCTGGGCATAGATAATAGGGGTGCGCCCATACCGAGAGATCAAGTGATCCCGATGATTGCAGAACACACTTTTTGGATTAGGGTAAAACCTAATAGTGGGAACAAAAAAACAATAATTATTAATAATAATGCAGCCGTACGAGGAAGTCACTGTGTGAGACTAGGGTTTAACTGCACGATAGATGGGGGTCAAAGTAGTTTAGAGTTCTCTACAGTCTAGGAATATATCAATTAGGTAGCCATTATTAGGAATTAAGTCGAGCAAGGGATTCTTAGGGGATAGAGCTCCGGGGTGCCATATCCTCTTTATTGCTAAAGCCCTAGATTTGCCAATCGTTTACTTTACCTTTAGTTCTTCTTTAGATTACTTAGTTAGGATTAACAAAACACCAAAAATATTTTAGGCTAGATAATTGACGATAAATTATTACTACCTTTGTCGTTTCCTGTGGATTCGATTACCCTACACTCAGGGTACTTTATTACTATAGCGATTTCGTTCACTTACAGGCGAGCATAGCATATTAAGTTTTTGACGCTGTTTCCAGGGTGAGGCGATTCTAGGAACATTAGGATTCTATTTTCTAGTCAAATTAGGATTAGTTTAGTCTATTTCTTTTCTTTTTTACTTTTCTTAGATCTGATCAATGTCTTTCTTTTTTGTATTGCAGGAACTGGTGCATGATCAAAAGTTTTCCCTATCCATTAATTGTGCCAGATCCTAATTTTGAGCGTCAACTTTGTTAGAAGATTAGAAAAATCACTCTTGAATAGACCGCAACAATGAAGAAAAATGTAGAGGTTGATCAACCAATACCAATAGCAGCACTAACGCGATCAATCTTGGATTTTGTTAAACGAAACATCGATGGTATTGGGTCTAGCATTAATCCACAAACAATCACAGCTCACAACTTTGAGCTGAAGCCTCTTGTCATTCAGATGATTGAGCAGACATGCCGGTTCGGCAGTTTCCAAGATAAGGATCCATACGCACATTTGATTAGTCTCTTTGAGATAAGCGACACAATTTGAGCAAACGGGGTACCTTATGATGCAATTCGACTCAGGTTATTCCCTTTCTTAGTCAGGGGTTAGGCCAAATACATATTCTCCTTATCATATTTATAAGCACTTATCCTGTTTCCGAGCATTAATTCTCTATTTGTGTACTTCTGGGGGTATTCCATTGTGATTGGACATGTAAACAGGCATCCAGGGCTAAAGGAACAAGAAATGGGACGTACTGAAGCAAAAGGGGCAAAAGACCACACTTGTAAAGAAGTGCACGACCGTGTTCTTATTAAGCACGACTGTGCTTATCAAGCAAGAGCGTGCTCAAGACTATGCAACTCTCTGGATAAATACATGTCAGCCGCGAAACAGTTATGAAGAGCAGGGGTGTGCTCTAGATTAAAAAAGGTCGTTCTCAAGCCAACATGGGCGTGCTTCAGATAAGCACAGCCATGCTTCGAAAACTAAGATCCTATAAATAGCAACCGCATAAACCCTAAAAAGAACCTTTGGGGCGGAGCAGACCTAGGAAAGGGTTCAAGGGAAGAGTTGAAGGCAGAGGAGACAGTCTAGGGAAGCTTTTCATGTTTATCTTGATGATCTCCTATTCTCGCTGCGGTGGCTAGGGTTCTAGGGAAGAGTTGAAGGCAGAGGAGATAGTCCAGGGAAGCTTTTTTATGTTTATCTTTATGATCTCCTCATATATCTTAGTTAAGATATTCTATAGCATGAGAGGCTAAACCTGCTATGGTGCCTCAGTCACATGAACCCTAAGATGAACTTGTTGTTTGATTTTCTAATATGATTTGGTTTTTCTTTATTAATAATTCTTGATTAGCGTCTTAATTTTCTATGTTTACAACTCTGCGTGATTTCACTTGCATAAGCCCGATCATATATCTCCTAAGGGGACAACATCAACATGTTAGTGTTTGTGTTGGATGTTTGTGTGGTTGGTATTATTGCATTAGCCTGGAGTTATTACCTTTTCTGATATCCTTGTGTAGTTTTCCATGCATAAGCCTCAAGTTATCTACCCTAGTGGGATAAGAGTATCCAGTACTACCCTTGGTGTTTATGCGGATGATTTAAGACGGTTAGAATATTGCATCAGCCCAGGGATTCATCTAGAAAGGTCATAGCCAGACATAGATGCCACGATATACATGAGTGTCACAAGAGATTGGTTGTTGCATTAAGAAGTGTAATTGCTACATTGTTCAGGAATCATTAGTAATTAGCCAGTAATAGGGAATCAATCATTAGCAAAGAAATCCTAGGAGGATTGTGATTTGTGGTGCCATATCTCCCCTCTGATTTACCCTAATACCCAATTGTTCACATTAGTCTTTTAATGAAGACATCCAATCAACACCAATTAGCATACATTGTTAGGTTAGGCTATGTAATAAAGGATAATTACTACTAGTATCCAGTCCCTATGGATTCGACTACCCTACTTTTGGGTACTTTACTACTTGATTGACCCTATAGACTTATGGGAGATTGTCGCGCATAACTATGCATGTATAAAGTTTTTGGTGCCGTTGATGGGGACTGGCAGTTCTAGGAATATTAGAATTTTCTATACTAGCTATTTTTTTTATTCTTAAAAAAAACCCTTTATTCTACTTTTAATTCGATCTCTTTCATCTCTTTAGGGCACTAGTGCATGACTAGAAGTAGAGTCCCATACCTTGCAGAAATACCTGACGCAGATTTTGAGTGTCATCTTCGTCATCAATTAAGAGAAGTCTTTCTCCAAAAGACGACGACAATCGAATCTAGTTCATAAATTGATTAACCAGAACCAATGGCTGCACTGGCTCGATCCATATTTGATTATGTAAAGCTAAACCTGGTCAGGATCGACTCAAGTATCATCCCACCATTAGTCAATGGTCACACCTTCGAACTGAAGCCTTATGTTATCCAGATGGTCAAGCAATCATGCCAATTTCATGGTTTCCAAGACAAGGACCCATACGCGCACTTGCAATGCTTCTGGGAAATCAGTGACACAATTTTAGTGAACGGGGTATCAACCGACACCATCTGTCTAAGATTGATCCCCTTTTCAGTCAAAGGACGCGAAAAAAATGGTTGAAGTCCTTGCCTCATCACAACATGGGTCCACTTGAAAGAGAAATTCTTGATGAGGTATTTTCAACCGGCTAAGATAACAAAGTTGCGGAGTGACATCTATTCTTTCAAACAGATAGAGGCAGAAACATTGTACGACACATGGGAGAGATACAAAGAGATGCTCAGAAAGTGTCCACAACATGGTATAGAAGACTTGATGCAGGTTTAGACGTTTTATAATAGACTGAACATAGCTACCAAGAAAAACTTGGACGCAGCACCAAACTGTTCAGTCTCTAGTAAAGATTCTAACACAGCCAGAGATTTGATCGAAGAAATGGCCACCAATGGATATCAATGGAGTTATAATTGAACCAAACAGTCCAAGGTGGTCTGTATATATGAGCTGGAAGAATTGCACAACCTAGTAGCCAATGTAGACGCAATAAGACACAAACGGAGAAACCTAGGTCATCAATAACCCACACCAGTGATGACTACATAGGAAGGACCCAATCAACCCATACAGCTCCACATGCAACCTCAGATGGAGGAACTATCCCAATTTCTCTTACACTATACCGGTGCAACATCCAAGGCAACCAAGAGTAGCCCCAACTCAAGGAAACCCAATGTCAGGGAATCAAGAAAGTCAATAAGAGAAGAGAACCCCAATCTTGGACAACTTGCTCATACAATACTTTCATGCAAATGAGACTTGACTTGCCAAACACAAGGAGATGATGAAAAATCAAAAAGCATCACTCAAAACCTCGACCATCAAGTGGCCCAAATAGCAAAGTCATTAGCAGAACGTCCCTTACGAAACACAGAAGTCAACCTAAGGGAAGCTTTCAAGGCCATTACACTCTGAAGTGGAAGAGAAATGACTCCATCACAAGACAAGGTTACAAGAGGCACTCCAGTTAACCAACACGAAGAGAACAAGTCTGAGGATAAAGACAAGACAAAGACAAATAAGAACAAAGTTCCAGAATATAAACCCAAGTTGCCTTACCCAGCCAAGCTAAAGAAGGACCAACAAGATGAGCAGTTCAAGAAATTTCTTGATATGTACAAGACGCTACACATTAACGTCTCATTTGTGGAAGAACATGCTCATATGCCGCGGTACGCAAGGTTTTTAAAGGAACCGCTCATCATTAAGAGAAAGCTGGAGGAGGTCTCCACTGCAACACTGAACGAACAATGCTCGACAGTCCTCACCAACCGTCTGTTGAAAAAGGAAAAGGATCCAGGGAGTTACATAATCCCCTATACCATTGGAGGATTGGTGGATGAGAAGGCCATGGCAGATATTGGAGCAAGTATTAACTTGATTCCATACAAGACACTCCAAAAGCTAGGGAAAAGAGAGCCGAAACCAACAAAAGTGACACTTCAGATGACAGATAGATCCATCCGACACCCTTGAGGGACTGTGGAAGACGTATTAAAAAAAGTGGATAAGTTCATATTCCCGCTGGACTTCTATATTCTGGATTTAACACTCTTTCCCAACACAGGGACAGATGTCACATCAGCTGGGCCGGGAGTGCACCTAACCCATAAGTTATGTAATGTAAACCTTATAACAATGATAATCAAATAATAAACATGATTAATAAACAAAAGATTTAAAATCTTATACAAAGTTTACAATTATTGAGAAAGCGTTCTAAAACTCTATACATCAAATAAGAACAGGCTATCCTCATCTGCTAAGTCAGAGTCATCTACAGGAACACTCAATCTCGTCTACCTGCACATTTCACTTGAGTGAGAATCACTATACAAGATACAAGTATAATATCAGATATAAGAGTATCGGAATAATGCTAATCATATGCATTATCTTTCAGTCAATTAACATGCTAAAAGCATAAGAAACTTGGATAAATCCAAATCATGGAAATCTCAATGTCAACACATGAATACAAAGAATGATCCTACAACTATTCTAAGCAATCTAATCATTACCCTAGCCTCCTAGTGTGGCAACTCACAACTGTGGCAATCGGGTATAGTATCATATCAATCTAATATGAACCCATGATCTCAATGTCAAAAAGTCTGGTCTTTACGGACTGTGCTCCTACAGAACCGTAGGACTAATCTGGTGGTCGGCCTCTACGAACTGTGCTCCCACGGAATTATTGGACTAATCTGGTAGCCGGTCTCTACGAATTGTGCTCTCACAACATCGTAGGACTAATCGGGTGGCCGGCCTCTACGAACTGTGTTCCCACAGAATCATAGGACTAATCTGGTAGCCGGTTTCTTCGAACTATGCTCCCACAAAACCGTAGGACTAATTTGGTTGTTGGTCTCTACGAACTGTGCTCCCACAGAAACGTAAGACTAATCTAGTAGGACAGAACATATATGGTAAAGGAGCTTACCAATCTTTATTTCTAACTCATATGTGGTTTTGTTCCTGTTCATTATTTCTACATGCATAGAATTTTCTTGTTTGCAAAACACGAACAAAAATCACAACTCCGTTAGTAATGAAATATATGTAAAACCAACGGCACTGCACAAACCCCAATTCATGTTCAATAAAAAACCATATAAACAAAGCTGTCGATAAGACTCGATTATAAAATATCCAAGTATAGTGAAGTCACTCACCTGTAGTCTTTCACTAAATTTAGGTTTGACTCGGTCCACACGACGTTTCTGGGATGTTCTTCCTTTTTCCTAGTAATCATGATACGAAAATTAAGAATACGGGAACCGTATTCTTAACTTG
Organism: Dioscorea zingiberensis; assembly: GCA_026586065.1. NCBI lineage: Eukaryota > Viridiplantae > Streptophyta > Magnoliopsida > Dioscoreales > Dioscoreaceae > Dioscorea > Dioscorea zingiberensis. Next base: position 22,933,322 of record CM048824.1, on the reverse strand, counting down.
AACTCTACATAGACTCGATAAAATACTATATACTCATTAAATCGCCTTAGCATGATTCTTAATTAAGAATTAATACATCCTTCAAAATTCTTAAGAACACGGAAACCGTATTCTTATCTTATACTCTAATTAGATTCGTTAGAGTACGATGATTTCATCAAACTAAGTAGAGTTTGATTTCTCTTAACATGAAATTCATATCTCTAATAGATTTAAAATACGATATTGCCAAATTAAGAAACTTAGCTTTCCTTCAAGTTAATCTCAATTTAATAGTTCTAACATACTTCTTAAGAGTGATTTAGTGCAAAGTATGGTTACGGAAGGTAATTCCACTATAAACACTTAAGATTTCTACAAAAATTCGGTAGCACCTCCTCTATTTGGAGGGCCTCGAAATTTATACAAACATTCCGCAATTCGATTTGAACTCATATATAATACATAATAACAACAATGTAACAATATTTATTAATCCAAGCTAATCCTTGATCCACCGAGCAGCTCACAGAACAATCATGTGTTCGGTACCCGTAATAAATACTTGAGAGAGAAGCTCACTATAACATTTTACAAGAACAACTTAAGCATACTAAAGTACAATTAAACAATACCTATTTGCAAGTTATACCTCTGAGTTTAATCACAATCCCTAACTCGCTACTACCCCCAATCATTCATACAACAATCACAAATCATCCTTAATTAAATCCCATGGTTTTAATTGTCTAAACTAATATGACATCCCTCATATCAAAATCCAACTTTTAATTCTCTAAATTACCAACCTCATTTCTATGTGGAATCAGTAGCTTCTCTGAGCTGAGACAAGAGGTAAAGACGATGGCTTTGTCCTCGCTGGGAAGGAGAGGGGTAACAACAAGGGGCTCGAGCGATGGTTGCCGGTGCACCTGAAGCTCCGTCCGTTATCAAAAACTGTGAGGAGCTATAGGCGGTCTGGGCAACGCAGGATTCTTCTGCTTAGGGCTCTGTTCGGCATGAGCGCAGGTCAGTGGCAGTTGGTGGCGGCGCAACAATGGTTCGTCTGGTGGGGTCGGAGTAATCACTCGACTGGCCTTAGCGCTAACAGGTGACGCCGGCTTGCAGAAAGCCGCGTCAACAGACCTTGCAGCGCACAAGCTGGGCAAGACAGGCTCGACGAGTTCAGGGCGCAAGCGGGGATCGGCACCGGAATAAAGGCCAAAGGTCTCGCGATCGCGTCTCCTCGAAGGACGCCGGCAGAGTTGAACGGGAAGAAGGGAATTTGTAAACCATCCCCAGCTTTGCGAAAGTTGAGCTTTAAAGAGGAAAACTTCGTTGTTGCCTCACGAGGTCCCTATGCGCTCATGGGAACGAGAAAGCGACCAGATCCGAAATCCTCGTGGGTCTTCATCACGCGCATAGCTCTCAGCTGCCCCCCTTTTACGAAGGAACATGGACGAAATTGGCTACCTCTCCCTCTCTTAGTTCCAGATCTTAATTAAATCTAGGTCTCCTATTTAGTAACTTAGGTTATATTAAGTCCATCCCTTTAAATTATCACTTAATTTAAATAAAGCTATGTTTTATATTTTCATTGATTTTATTATTATTATCTAGTTCATTCGATTTTTTTAACAATTCATATAATATTACAATTTAACACTGAAAGATCACGACGATCACTTTAAACTTACCGGATCCATCATTTTCAGTTGTTGACTCGGCCAGATCCACTTTATCGGGACTCACATTTTTGTCTCGTATCGCCAGCTAAATATTCGAATTTAATAAAAACTTAGTAATTCTTTCAATTAATTATTCAGGATTAATTCTAATTGGTCCTGCCCAACATGGCTTTCTCTGGCCCAAATTCTTTGTGAGGCTGGAATCTTGAACCATCAACTCCCGATTTTCTCTTAATTTAGTTTTACAATTAATTAATTCATTTTCAGTGCGATTAATCTCGTGGGATTTTACAGAAATCTTCAAATTTTTCATTGAAAAATTTCAGGGCATTACACTGGATCTTGACGATGAAGCGGAGGTGCCTCTCATCCTTGGAAGACCATTTTTAAAGACCACAGAAGCACTGTTTGATATCAAGGACGGTCGAATGACGTTGAGTGTTGGGAAGGAAGTAATAGTTTTCAAACTCAAGGAGGTGATGCGACACCCCATGGAAATTGATGATTGCTTGTATTTTGTCGATGTTAATGATGATTGTGTTTCTGACCATGTGCAGGAGGAACTATTTAGGAATCGGCTCGAAGATCTGCTGGAGAACACTCTACCCTAGGAAGAACCGGTGGAAGCAACAAAGGAGCAAAAACAAAAACCACCAGTATCAAGGGAAAAAAGGAGGAGAACCTGGCTGAGAGACTTGGTGAGCAAAAGAAAGAGTCATCGGCCAATAACCAAAGCAACTAATTCACTCAGTAATAATCTCTATGAGTGTGAATTTATCTCTTTTCCGAGTAAACAAAGAGCAGGGAATAGCCTACTAGGCAATAATGAAGGGGAGTCCCTATTCTTTGAACATTCTTGAGCTTCAAGGAATGTCTAGCTAATGACGTTAAACAAGCGCTTTTTGGGAGGCAACCCAAGCTTGGTTAGTTTTTAAGTTCAAATTTGGTTAGCTTAGGATTTTAGTTAGAAATACATTAGCGGTAAAAATCAATTATTTGAAAACGCTTTTTCCAAAAATCTTTCATGTCTGGAGCAACTAAAACACATGAAAAAGAATCACATGGGATAGTGGAGGAAAACACAATAGATAATTGCACGGCCAAGAGCACGGCTGTACAACTCTCAGGATACGAAAAGGCACAGAGTAAAAATTAAACATTGGCGTCTAATCAAAAGCACGACCGTGCTTGCTCAAACATGGGCATGCTTCCCAAGAGCACGACCGTGCTTATTAAACACGGGCGAGCTTACTAAGAGCGTGGTCGTGCTTGCTTAAACACACGCGTGCTTATAAAGCATGCTCGAGCAGAAGCCCTAATTTTTAAATGCCTCTTGAGCCACCTCAACCCCTCAGATCCCTGACACTCCACCTCTTCCACTTCATCCTCCTCGACTGGTAGCTACAGACGACGCCCCACCGGAGCCAGCCAAACTGCACCCATTGTGGCCTTCATCGACCGCGTTGACATCCAAGGACGACCTTGCTCGACCCAAGCATGTTCGTGCACTCTCCCCGCAAAATAAGAAGGTGATGTCAGGGCCTACACTCCCAGCAAAGAGAAGTAGAGGGGAGGGGAGCTTATAGCCACCACTAGTGGAGACCACATTCACCCCTCCGATGCACGCAAAGCTATACTTCCATCCCCGCTGGCTCGATTTCGGCAAGGCCAGGCACATTGACTAGGATGCCCTGTGAGAGGTGGGCCTCGTTGCCGGTGTTGAGAGATTTTTGGAGGTAGGAGCATGGGGCCGCTTCCTAACCATCAAAGAGAGGACATACAAGGAGCTAGCCCTAGAGGTACTGACAACCTTCACACTTGCCTGAGACACCATCTTATGGGATTGGCCTAACCAGATTGAGTTCCAGATGGACGACGTCATGTTCCAGATGAGCCTCACAAACATGGCCGTCCGATTTGTACTCTACGAGGTTGAGTTCACCGCCACTCCAGCATACCGGGAGCTTTGGATTGATAGACTTGCAGAGGAGACTCCAAACGATACTTGGATGAGGGTCGCCATAGAGGCCCACTACGACCCTCGGCGGTGGAAGGCCTCCACTCTCCGGTACTTAGCACTACGATATATCCACATGGTCCTCAGTCACTTTATTATAGGATGGGTGCTAAGTATAAGAGTTATCTATGAGACCTGCTATATCTACATAGCATGGAAGATGGATTTCCTCTCCACTTAGGCTGGGTCGTGGCAAAGCACCTGATGAACCAGGCATTCGATCCTAGAATCAGAGTGCTATTCGTCGACTCGTACATCATACGCCTAGCTCGCTGGATGGAAGCCCTTTCAGACACGGTCACCGGACGGATGCAGATAGTTGGGCGATCCATCCCCCTCACTATCGACACCATGCAGGAGATGAGGATGCTGCAAACAAGGGAGACCGCTCAGGGATCAGATATATAGTCGCGGGCCACAAAGAGACACCAGACCCAGGAGCTGCAGCGGGATCCAGCCAAGCATCTCCACCCTTTCTCTGTCATACCGAGCACCTACAACACCTCCACCATCAGCCACTATATTCACCGAGGCCGATTGCGCCTTATTCCACTGGCTGGTGGGCGGAGTAGACTATCTCCTCAGGCAGCAAGGAGCTGACTACCCACTACCGCTATGGCTTCCTGCCCTGCCAACGACACAGAGTGGAGCGAATCCCGAGGATGTAGCCACATCTGATAACGATGATGCTGCCGATAGCGACGATGAGGATGACTTCTTTAGTACTAAGCATTATCTCTATCACTTATTTTCTTTTCACTAGTTCTGTACTTTTTACTTTAGTTGAGTCAGTATGTTAAAAGGTTTAGCCTTATTTAAGCTTTAGAGCTTCACCCTTTATTTTCCTTTGTTATTCTTCAGAATAAATTGAGATTCACACTTGGCAGGATCACAATAAAGGATGAAACAAATCACGAATCACAATGAGCTAAGTTTCCCTTTTCCTCCACCATCTTGCTCTTGAATGCCATATTCCTTTTAGTAGAAATATTGTGTGCAATGGGGCAATGCACAATATAAGTGTGGGGGAGGGATTATCTTTGAGCAATCACATTATATATAATGGGTGTTGATTTAGGATGATCTATGAGCAAATTGATAGGAGTCCCCTTTGATTCTAGGTTGGCATTAGCGTCAGGTGCCAAATTTTTTTTTTAAAAAAAATTTATATTTAGTCTTGCCTTTACTCGACACCTCTAAAAAATTTTGAGCACAGACCCTGACTGTTTTACTACTTGCATGTTTAGGTTTGGACTCCAGTTAATTTAACCATTAAAAGACTACTGATATTTTCTGGTTATTTTGAAAAAAAAAAAGAAAAGTGGGAAATACGTTTGTTTTGGCTGGAATAACAGAAAAGTCGGATCCGTCAAGGATGCCCTACCGGCCGGCAAGTCGGGTCCATTAGGGATGCTCTACCGGTATAGAAAAGATGGTAGAAAGAACTATCACCTTTGAAGCGCGAAAGCCACTCTTGAGTAATCAGACCTTGGGCATCAGAAAAGTTCACTCGATGACCTACGAGAAAAAAATACTACATCATTGGATGTAGGAAGATACTAACCCCAGCTAAAAGAATAAAGAGCAAATGGTTCAACAAATAAGAGAAGAACTAGACTACCTTGGCCGGACATGAGCTAGTAAGCGACACCATTAGAAAAGGGTTACACACACATGTGGTGAGTCTCGTTACAAGTAGGACCTATCCTTCAAAAAAACTTGCAGGCACCTGACACTGTGTTTCCCCAGCCACCAGAGGGACTCTCGATCATTTTGGAGATCGGAGAACATGCACTCATTATCATTTCTGAGATCCATATATTTCTTTGCTTGAGGACAAGCAAACGCTTAAGTGTCGGGGCATTTGATAAGTGCATTATTATACATATTCTTCTTATCATATTTATATGCACTTATCCTGTTTTTGGGTATCAATTCTCTATTTGTGTACTTCTAGGGGTATTCCTTTATGATTGGATAGGTAAACAAGCAACCAGGGAAAAGGAACTAGAAACGGGACGTACTGAAGTAAAATAGGCAAAAGACCACACTTGCAGAGAAGTGCACGACCGTGTTCTTATTAAGCACAACCGTGCTTATCAAGCATGAGCCTGCTCAAGACTGTACAACGATCTGGAAAAAGACACGTCAGCCGCGATATAGTTATGAAGAATAGGGGTGTGCTCTATATTAAACACGGTTGTGCTCAAGTGAACACGAGCGTGCTTCAGATGAGCACGACCGTGCTTCGAAAACTATGATCCTATAAACAACCACCGCGTAAACCCGAAAAGAACTTTTGGGGCAGAGCAGACCTGGGCGGTTCTCATTGTACTGGCTAGGGTTCCAGTGAAGATATGAAGGCAGAGGAGAAAGTCCAGAGAAGCTTTTCATGTGAATCTTGATGATCTCCTCTTATATCATAGTTATGATATTCTATAGCATGAGAGGCTAAACCTTCTATGCTACCTCAGAAACATGAACTCTAGGATGAACTTGTTGATTGATTTTCTAATAGGGGAAATTAGTTATATACCCCTCAAAAGTTTCATAATTACATATTTGCCCCGTAAAAAAATCATAATTGCTTGTATACCCTTGAAAAACAGGTTGAATTGTGGATATGTCTCTATTGTTAGGGTCCGTTGACAAAAGTTAACCAGATAATCTTAACTATGGTTCCAATTTACGTTAAGGGCTGAAAAATATCCAAAATGCCCCTCTTTATATATTTAAATTATTTTAAAATTCAAATTTTTATAGGGATATTTTTAAATCTATGTTAAAATAAATTTTTCAAGGGTATATATGCAAAGGGTATCATGGTCATTTTGCATGTGTCCCATTTGTTAACTGACAGATTTTTATCTGATTTTAACCCCAAGGGTATATACTCAATTATATATATCATTCAAGGGTATGTATGTAATTATGTTTTATTCAGGGGTAAATACGTAATTTAAAATTTATTTAGGGGTACACCTACAAAAAGACCATTATAATATGATTTGGTTTTGCTTTATTAATGATTCTTGATTAGCGTCTTGATTGTCTGTGTTTACAACTCTGCGTCATTTCACTTGCATAAGCCTGAAATCTATCTTCTCAGGGGACAACATCAACATGTTAGTGTTTTTGTTGGATAGTCATGTGGTTGGTATTATTGCATTAGCCAGGAGTTATTACCTTTTCTAATATCCTTGTGTGGTTTTCCATTCATAAGTGTTATCTACCCTAGTAGGATAAGAGCATCCAGTACCCTCAGTGTTTATGCGGATGATTTACGATGGTTAGAATATTGCATCAGCCCAGGGATTCATCTAGATAGGTCATAGCCAAACATAGATGCTACGGTGTAAATGAGCATCACGAGAGATTTGGTGTTGCACTGAGAAGTGTTATTGGTACATTGTTCAAGAATCATTAGTAATTAGCCAGTAATAGGGAATCAATCATTAGCAAGGGAATCCTAGGAGGATTGTGATTTATGGTGCCATATCTCACCTCTGATTTACCCTAATACCCAATTGTTCACATTAGTCTTTTAATGAAGACATCCAATAAACACCAATTATCACACATTGTTAGGTTAGGTTAGGTAATAAAAGATAACTAGTACTAGTATTCAATCTCTATGGATTCGACTACCCTACCTTTTGGTACTTTACTACTTGATCGATCCCGTATACCAGTGGGAGATTGTCGCGCATATCTATGAGTGTATTAATCAATTACCATGTGGGACCAATTGGCTGTATAGTTTCTCATGTGGTATTTCCCACCAGCCAAAATCACGAAGCTTCAAAGTAATATCTACTCCTTTGGACAATTGGGGTTAAAAACACTTTATAATACCTTGGAGAGATATAAGGAGTTGCTCAAGAAGTGCCCACATGGAGGCCAACAAAATCCTATCTCCTTCTCTAGAGGTTGGTACTCGACCTGTCGAGCAAGTAGATTTTATGGGGGATGCATGCACAGAGTGCACGGTAACACTCCCGCAAGTATACGGGGTCGATCAAGTTGTAAAGTACCCAAAGGTAGTGGTCAAATCCATAGTGACTGGAATACTAGTACTGAATTTCTTCTGCTATCTAGCCTAAAAATATGGGAAGTGTTTGGTAATCTAACTAATTATCCTAAAAATGGAGCTAACGCAAACAATTGGTAGGTTGTGGGTAATCAAAGATAAATTAAAGCATGATATCTCATATCACAATCCCCTTAGGAATCTCTTGCTAATAATTGAAATCCTAACATTGGCTATCCATGAATAATTTATAGCAAGTGTGACAATTGTACCGTCTAAATGTCGTAACAGATCTCTCGGTGTGTTAATCAACTCAATTACCTAATACCTAGTTGTGATCTAAATAGGGAAGGATATGGGTGTTTATATAAAAAATACATGCCTAAATTTTATTAGAATTAAAATTCTAATTCTAATAAATTTAATTTATTTCATCATAATTTTGGCCAAATGAGGATTTGATAAGATAATAAAAAAAACATATCCCAAGACAAATAGAGGATAAGTTTTATAATTGTTCGAGAACAAATCTCGAGGCAATTTTAAGCTTTGAGATAGCCTAGGAACACATATCCCGAGGCAACCTCAAACCCCAAAATTCCATAGATCGTCTGAGAACAGATTTCGAGACAATCTCACCAAAGAACAGATTTCGAGGCAACTCAAATAATGCAAATCTCGAGATGATCAAAGAATATTAATCCCAAGGTGAAAAAAAAAAATTTAAAAATAATAAAAAAATAAATAATTAATTGATTAATTAATTAATTAATTAAAACAAATATTTAAATCTCGATTTGATCTTATCAATTGGAGTATAAGTTGGGATTTCACGGGGAAAGTTTCTACGGGGGAAAGGACAAGGAGGTTTTAAAAGGGACAGAAGGAAGAGAAGGAAGGGAGAGATCGAATAGATAAAGAAAAGGGAGAGAGAACCTGTGAAGAAGAGAAGGAAAAAAAATCAAAGTCAAAGGTATAGTATCTACATATATATATATATATATATATATATATATATATATATATAACTAAAAGCTTCTTCTTTTTTCTGGCTGCCCTTCCCTTCACCTTTACCCAAAGATGAAGCCTGCCAGATCTGCTCCCCCGCCTGCTGTCGCCTGAGATTCGCCACCCCTCTTCTCCGTTGAAGCCCGTCGGCAACTCAGCCACGCTTCCCCCCCCCCCCCCCCAGGCCTGTTTGCATGCCTCCGTTGCTGCTGTCTGCCAAGCCCGCGCCAACCACGCATGAAGCCCAGCCCCCAGCTCCGCCTTCGCCCTCGTCCAGCACCCCCAAGCCAGCCACTCGCCACCGCGCGCAGGCACCCCTCCGACTAGGACGGCGCGTGTAGGCGCCCCTCCGCCAAGGCCGACGCGCGCGCACGCCTCTCCTCCAGCCTACACGTGCATCTCTCCAGCCCATGGGTCTTCTGCCCGTCGTAGCGCTGCTGCCGTATGGAAGAGATGGAGCTGCTATGTCATGATGATGTTGATAATGATGCCTCTAAAGCCCTTTCTCCGAGCTCTGCTGAATCAACTGCTGCAAAGACTTGCTAATTGGTTGCTGCTGGACTGTCAATTGCTGGCTGTAGTTTAGAGTTGTTGTCGGTCGCCGATGTTGCTGATTTCAATCATGGTTGCTACTACATGGTTGCTGATGCTACATGGTTGCTGACTGTCGCTGCCAAGACTGATTGTTGTCCCAAGACCGGTTACCGATGTTGCTAATGCTACATGGTTACCGATGTCGCTGTTCCAAGACTTGATGCGGATTGTTGCTGCTTCAAGATTGGTTGTCGCTGCTTCGCTGATTATGGTTTGTGTTTGAAGAATTGTTGCCGTCGTGTAATTGGAAGCCGCTTTGAAGACGTTCTTTGCTATGAGAGCTATGCGTTGCCATTGCCATTACGGTCTTTCTTGACTTCGTGAAAGACCGATGTTCTTTATTCTTTGCTTCTACAAACTTTGAAGTTGCTACATTGGAGGTTGCTGTTAAAGAAGCTTTGTCGTGTCATGTAATTGGAGATGGTGTGGTCAGGCTTGTATATGAATGGTATTAATGTATGAGCTGTGTGTAAATTGATGAATGCTTGTCAAATTTTTTTATGGAAAGAAGTTGCCATTGCGACTGATTTGGCTGCAGAAACACGAGGTTGTGTTATAATGCCATTCTGTTTTGCCGCCATCTTGGTAGCATGGAATTACAATTAAAATTCATAGAGCACCCAAAGAAAATTCAGAGGTACATATGTCAGCACCTACTGCAGTTGTATTGGAGAAAGAAAGAAGACTGTTGTTGCATTGCTTGTGTTGCTGCAGCGCTGCGACAAGGGAGATGGTTGGTGCTTGTAGTTTCCTGCTGTTGTTCGGGAAGTTGTTCCTGCTGTTGGTCAATGAAGCAGCCACTGCTGCTGAAATTACTAAACGGTTGCTGAAAATTTCTAAAAATGGTTGCTAAAAATTGCTGAAAACGGCTTAATCCTGGCTACTTTGTAGATTGCCGCGAGTAAATTGCTAGTGGAGTCATTTCTTATTTGTTACCATTGTTGTTTCTTTGCGCTTCCTCCGTTCAGATAACGATAACTTTTGATAGGAAACTCAAATCGAGGTGAAATTTGCGGTGTTGGAAACTAGACTGACAGAGCTTTCCAGCCATATGTAGTGCAGCTCCTATCAGCCACCCGGTTGGTACAGTTTTCAATGAAAAGAGAGACAAATTCCTGCAGTTTTGTCAACTCGACCACCTTCCATTCAAATGCCGATAACTTTTGATAGGAAACTCCAATCGGGGCGAAATTTGAGGCATTGGAAACTAAATTTCTAGAGATTTCCAACCATGTATGATACATCTCTTATCAGAGGCCCAGTTTATAGCAGATTTCGAGAGAAGAAAGCTAATTTCTGAAATTCAGCCAGCTAGACACCCCTTCGTTCAAGCACTGATAACCTTTGTTAGAAGACTCCGATCGAGATGAAATTAATGGCATTAGAAATTAGACATCCGAGGCTTTCTACCCATATATGGTGCAGCCCATGTTGATAGCCCATATTGTACAGTTTTCAGTCATAAGGCGGGGCAGACTACTGAAAACTCATGAGCTATTAGCGGCCATGACGCGACGGCACTACAACAGGAATTCAAAGGGAGGCGGTGAGGCGTACAAGGCGGCGGCGTCACTTAAATAAATAAATAAATAAATAATATATATATATATATATCCTATGATATGTAATGAAATTTATGTTATGCAAATAAATGAAGTACTTTTGTTGCCTCTACTTGTTCTTTTGCCCTTAATCGGAGGTTCCCGTAATCTTATTCGGGGTAATTAATAATAGAGGCTTGCCTCTCTTAGGAATTGAAGAAACCACAAAAAAAAAAAATACGACATTTGTGATTCGATATATCGTCTGGTGTCTTCTTTCACAGACACGATGCCAGACGTGTATTTTTGATCCCACAAATTCTGGCACGCCCTGTGGGGACATATTCCTCCTCCCATCTTTGAGGCAAAAGTACAAGTAGAGGTGTTGTTTCTACATCCTGTGGAAGAAAACTAACATTGTTGATTCTCTTATTGCATACTAAATGGCATTCAAGAGTTCAACAGCATCTAGAAGCCGAAACCTTACCATCTTCTTGTGCAAGGGAGTTGAAGTTCAATTGCCCAATTGCGCTTTCAATACTAGAGCTGCTGGAGCTGAACTGAGGTTCGGCACAATCTCTAAGTCGGTGCAATTCGTGAAGAGACCTGCACCAATGGAAGAGGAAGCGACAGTCCCGCATCTTCCATCTAGGGGGCGTCGTCCGAACATGATCGTCCCTGCGACCGGCAAAGACGTTGCTGAACTACAGAGGGAATCTGCTTTTAAGAGGCTATCCCGCCCCAAAAGGGTAGTCTCTCTGGATGATGAAGATGACGAACCCACTTTCACCGTGACTGCAAAGGGGAGAGAAAGTGGGATATTCAGCTTTGACAAGGATACACTAAAGAAAAAGAGTGTGTTCTCTAGACTTACACCTAGGAAGACAAAGGTTCCAAAAAGAAAGCTGGACTTTGTGGCATTTCAAGGACGCAAAAATGATTAAGTAGGTTCATTCAACAACTCATTTGAACCACTGAAGTTGATAAAAAGGAACTCTACCACTGTGGAGCTGCGTCTTTTGCCAAATAAAAACAAAGGTAGCAAACCCCCGAAGTCCCATCATAGGGACTCTTTTGGCAAAAATCTCTATAAGACATACGCAGCATCAAAAAAGCTGCAGTCAGAAAAGATAATGCCAAGAGAATTCTACCAAAAGAAGAAACAACTTATATCAAAGGCATGAAAGACTGTTTTTGATCGTATAGCCTCTGCAGAAACTCAAGCTACAACCTCCCGCTCAAAGTTCCAATGAAGAAGGGAAATAGAAGATGAAGAAATGTCTAATGTGGACGTGGAAATACACACTGTCCGAATGGTCACTGAAGCTCGAGGAGATCCAGTGCCTGAACAAGAACATCCAGGGCCATTCACGAGGTCTCGCAAGAGAGCGACAGACTCTCAAAGTGGAGTGGGGGATGAAGGTTCAAGCCAGATACCATATGAGGGTCAAAGATTTGGGACATGCGTTCCAGTATTTCGCATGCCATCAAGCTAGAGGGAAGCAAACCCTCTAAATGAAGATGATGAGAATGAACCTGCTTTTGCTTACAAGGAAGATGAAATGAGAAGGAGATTCCAACAAATGGAAATACCTCGACAAACGGATAATCGAGAAGCTGAATATCGATGGCTCAATGAAAACATGACATACTGATACAGTCAATGCTAAAGATGCAAAGACAAATGGCTACTTTGATGGAAAATCAAGCTAAGAAGGCATAAAGACCAAGGAGTCTAGAACCTCGATTAAGAGAAACCCCTAGGCCAATGGAATAAGGGGGAACCTAACACACTCCTATCCCAGAACAGCCAGTTGCAATGACTCGGGAGGAGATACAACAGATGGTAGCTGCCGAAATGAAACAAGCCAGAGGAAAGGAGATAAGAGTCGATGGAGACAAACCTTATCCAAGTTACCATGATTTGGTGCCCTACCCCAAAGGGTACAATGTTCCTAAATTCAAGAAATTTAACGAGATTGGCAATCCTGATCGGCACTTGGCTCACTTCGTGACAGCTTGTAGAGATACAAGTGCAAAACCTTCGCTCCTCCTTAGACAATTTTCTGCAAGTCTCACAGGAGTGGCATTTGAGTGGTATGCAAGCATGCAACCCGAATCAATCCAAACATGGCAACAATTAAAAGATGCCTTTCGGATACAGTTCGGGGGCGTAAGTGACAAAATCACAATCGCCGATCTCGCAGCCACTCGTTAGAATAAAGATGAGAAAGTGGTTGATTATATTATGAGATGGAGAAATCTGAGCATCAAATGTGAACAACCCCTTAACCAGCCACAAGTGGTGGGTTTACTACTATGGAATATTGATAGTTAGATGGCTCCCTTTCTGAGCACATATGGTATTACTACATTCCAGGAGTTAATTTCACAAGCTAAGAAATTGGAAAGGACAAGCCCGAAGGTATTCTCCAATTTTCAAGCTCCAAGGAATGATAGAGAAAAGCCAAAGAGGACAGAAGGTGTCAAGTATACCGCTATAACCTTCAACATCGATAAAGGAAAAGGTGTTGCGGAATCCCATAAGCCAAAGCAGGCTAAGCCACCCACTTTAGGTGTAGCTGGTAATGAATCAAAGCCTATTCCCTCTTTGAAAGAAAGAATGAATAGGAAATATTCTTTCAGAATGGATAATGTACTAAAGATCTTCAAGGATGCTGTGAAAGAAGGTCTGCAAGTCCCCTAATGCAAGAGACCAGAGGAGCAGAACAAGAAGGACCTTGCCAATTACTGCCCATATCAAAGAGTGTTGGGACACACAACCGAAGACTGTTATGTTTTCAAAGACTAGGTCGAGCGACAATATCAAGAGGGCAAGATCACACTCTCGAAGAACGTCTTGTCCGAGCCATCATCCGAGCATACCCGCTATGTGACAACCCTAAACTCAGAGGGATCATCCCAAAAGGAAGTCATAGTAATGGGTAATAAAATAATACTTCCATCAGCAACAGACGACAAGCCTCCTGCTGTTCCAGAAGAGTTATGGGAAGTATTTATAACCAAAAAGTCAATGAAAATGTTGAAGAGATCGGCTGAGCCTCCAGGGATCGCTTCGAAACGTTCTCAAGAACCTCCTAAAAGATCCCTGATAAAACAGACAAAGAAGAAGAACAAGAGAAAGAAACAGAAGCGCGAACAATCAAAGCACAGAAAATCTATTATTGAAGAGTACATTGAGCCCCTCGACGAATATGAGCAGAAAGAAAGGGTCCTAATTACTCTCAGAGACTATTTTCCTGAAGAAGTCGAAGAATTACTAGGGGAACTAGTCAAAAAAGATGATGAAGATGTGCAAGTGGAAACTTGCAGGGTTATTTCTGGAGGATACCCTTTGTATGACTTGGATGATGATAGTTTCTTTGAGCCAGAAGAGTCATATTAGTAAGAAACAGAAGAAGAAGATGGCTTTCAGGGAAAGAGTGAAGAAGGGTAACGCCAGACTCTTGGGGCCACACCAACCAGAAAAGCCAAAGAAACCATATTACACCCCTAAGGACCCAAAATACAAGGTCTTAAGGAAAGCTATGCTTGCTGAAGAAATTCCCGCATTCATTCAAAGGGTGACAGAGGAGTCAGCTAACAGGCTACTGCAGTTACATATTGAAGATACTGAGTGAGATGAGTCTAGGACATACCCTCCGGAAGCACCAGGGAAAAATTTTGTTTCAGAGGTCGTGGAGTCTTCGCCCCTAACAAAAGCAGCCAATGATAAAGGAAGTCTGTTCTCCAAAGCATCAAGATCAAGAAGGGCAGAAGGAAGGAGCTTTTTGATCAAGCCATGGAAATGGGACTGGAATTGCCTAACCCTAAAAGGCCGTACTCAATGCATCTCGATAGCCACCCAAATTATTGCCCATATCACCGGCTTGTGGGGCATACCATAGAAGAATGCCAAAATTTTCAGAAGTGGGTGCAAAGGCAAGTTTCCATAGGAAATTTAATGTCGACATACGACTACTTTGAAGAGAAAGGTGTTTGTCATGCCATAACTTGCCAAGAAGATTTTGAGGAGGAATTAAATTTCCAAGATGAAGAAGATAATGAAGGTGATGAAATACCATACCATGTGCATCAGATGCAGCTCAGAACTGGGAAAGTACTTCAGTCAAGACAAGCATCCAGCTCCCATGATAAAAACAAGGGAAAGATGATTGAAGAAAGAGACATCTCACCAAAGAAACCTTCAAAGAAGTCGAATTATAATATTTTTGCATACTTGAAGAAAGTCCCGGCACTTCTAAGTATGTATGACGCACTGATGATGTCAGCTGAAGTCAGAGAATCTCTAATTTATGCTCTGCAAAATCTTGAGGAGTATCAGGCTTACTTTGCCGAAGTTAATATGAAAGAAGCTTTGTACGCATTTCATGCACCCTCAGTATCCTACACGGATGAAGATCTGTTGCTTGGGACTACAGAACACAACAGACTGTTATACGTGACGGGTTATTGTGATGGGATGAAGATCAACCGGGTTTTGATTGACCCAGGATCCTCTGTGAACCTAATGACCCTCAACACTCTTCGGGCATTGGCTTTTGAAATATGCCACCTATCTCCGGAGAGGATCATTATTCAAGGCTTCAATCAGCATAACCAAAAGGCATTGGGGTCTATCACTCTCCCAATTAAATTTGGAAAGAAGACGTCTGATGTATAGTTCCATGTAATTGACACCGATGCCTCATACAAAGCCCTCCTGGGAAGGCCATAGATCCATGAAAATCATATGGTTCCTTCAACACTCCATCAATGTGTGAAATATATGGTGGATGGCGAAGAATTCAGGATCGATGGAGAAATCTAGCCCTTCGGCATCCATGAAATTCATTATGAAGATGCGAGGTACTACCTTAATGCATCTAGAGGGGGCAAATTGTCCAAGGGGAGCAAGTCATCCAACGGGGGCAAGCCGCCAATTCCAAAGGAAGAATTTCCGGTGAAGACACCTAAGTTTGTTCCTGTGCTTCGGAAGAAAGAATTAGTATTACCTTACTTTAGGAGTGACACTGAGTCATCAAAAGACGAAAGTGATGATAATGAGGATCAGGCTGGAGGATCTGCTCAAGAAAATGCATTACATATTACAGGAATTCCTGAGGAGCTTTACAAATCTTTGGATGACTTGAGTGTCAACACTGTCGAGCACTTGAAGACGTTTTATGTACCGGCTCGACATGAAGGAGAGAGAGGCGTCCTCTTCTACAAAGCCAAGAGCAACAAAATTCCAAATGATAATATCATAAATATTGAAGGGCTAGAAGATGATGAAGTTCAGCCCATAAGATTCCCCAACTATTACCCTGATAAGCTCAAGGTGATGTTTGAAAGATTTGGTGGCGAAATAAAATAGTCGAGGAAATCATATCGAAATTTCCATCGATTATGGAACCCTGCACATATAGATAAGAGAGGAATAGGCTATTCTGAATCTTCCAAGCATTCATGTTACATGACAACGTCCCAGGAGGAGGAAGAAGAAATCAAGCTGAAAAGTGCGCCACTCGAGCTCGAAGACGGGGGGCAAGAAATAATCGACGAGCTGGTTGAAGTCAACTTGGGAAGCGATGAGGACCCCAAGGCGACCTTCCTAAGCACGCAGCTGTCTGAAGAAGAAAAGGCATCCTTCAAAGCCCTTTTGAAGGAGTACATTGATTGCTTTGCCTGGAACTACAATGAAATGCCAGGGTTGGATAATAAGGTAGCTATTCACAGACTGGCCATTGACCCTAATGCCACCCCAGTCAAACAGACACCAAGGGAAATGAAATTTGACCTGGAAGAAAGTGTGATAGAAGAAACAAAGAAGCTGATTGAAGCAAATTTCATCAGGGAGGAAAAATACCCTAACTGGGTAGCCAGCATAGTCCCTCTGAAAAAGAAAAATGGCCAAATACGGATATGTATGGACTTCAGAGACCTGAACAAAGCATGTCCAAAAGATGATTTTCCCCTTCCAGCTATGGAGATCATGATCGACAACACCTCAGGGTACGAGATGTTCTCCTTTATGGATGGGTACTCTGGATACAACCAAATTAAAATGCATCCAGATGATGAAAAACATATAGCCTTTTGGACACCCATGGGCATATACTGTTACAGAGTAATGCCATTTAGTCTAAAGAATGCGGGGGCAACATATCAAAGGGCCATGACCAGAATATTTGATGATTTGATTCATAAAGTCGTCGAATGTTATGTGGATGATCTAGTAGTAAAGACAAATTCCAAAGACAAGCATCTTGATGATCTGAGGACAGTCTTCACACGCCTGAGAGAATACAAGTTGAAAATGAATCCAATGAAATGTGCTTTTGGAGTCCTTTCTGGGAAATTCTTGGGATTTATCGTAAGGCATCGAGGGATAGAAATAGACCCTTCCAAGATAAAGGCGATCCTAGAAATGCCACCTCCTCAGAAACTGAAGCAGCTGCGATCATTTCAAGGACGCCTGGCCTATATCAGAAGGTTCATCTCCAATCAGTCTGGAAGATGCAAGCCTTTCTCCAAGTTGGTCAAGAAAAATATGGCCTTTAAATGGGATGACGAATGTCAGAAGGCCTTTGAAGATATCAAACAATTTCTGTTGAATCCACCAGTGTTAGGTGCCCCGATCCCCGGAAAGCCATTGATTCTATATACTGCTACATTGGAAGGGTCATTGGGAGCTATGTTGGCCCAGAACAATGAAGAAGGCAAGGAAAATGCACTTTATTACCTCAGCACAATGTTGATAGGAGCTGAGAGTAAATATACACCAATTGAAAAACACTGTCTAGCTCTAGTGTTCGCAGTCAAGAAGTTGAGACACTACTCGCTAGCACATAAAGTCATACTCATATCAAAAATTGATCGTCTCAAATATCTTATGACGAGGCCATTGCTTACGGGAAGACTTGCAAAGTGAGCATTGATTCTGATGGAATTTGATATAACATATACTCCACAGAAAGCTATTAAAGGGTAGGCGTTGGCAGGCTTCCTAGCGGCGCATCCTCTCCCTGATGATTCACCACTTAATTATGATCTCCCTGATGAAGAGACATTAACAATGGAAGAAGCAAGGTGGCGACTATATTTTGATGGAGCGTCATCTATAAAGTCGGCACTCATGTCCACAATTCCACAAATCAAAGCTGGGATAGGACTTGTGTTCATCAAGTCGAAAGGGGGAATTCTCAGATATGCACTCTCTCTTACAGAGCCATGCACAAACAATGAGGTAGAATATGAAGCTCTCATAGCTGGTTTGGAATTGGCAATCAAGATGAGAATCCAACACATACACATATTTGGAGACTCACAGCTCAATATAAAGCAAGTCGAAGGAGACTACAAAATATACAAACCTGAACTTCTTAAATATCACAAGAAGGTCAAAGATCTGATGAAGAAAATCCCCCAAGTACAGTTGAGGAGGGTTTTAAGATCAGAAAATGGAATAGCTGATTCTTTGGAAAAAGTAGCAAAGGAGCTAGCGAATCCAGATTACGAAGAAATCCATATAACCATAAGAAATAGAAGGCCCATAAGTACGATCCTTGATGATGATGAAGAGGAAAGTGCTGGGGGCAAAGCGGAAGTCTTCACCCTCGAAATGCCAGAGGAAGATTGGAGGCGACCATTCATAGAATATTTGAAATATGATAAACTCCCAGAGGACAAATCAAAAGGTCTTCAGATAAAACGAAGAGCCCTAAGATTCACCCTCATAAATGATATATTGTACCGCAGGTCATATGATCAACTACTCCTGCGGTACCTCTCATATGAAGAAATCCAAGAAGTGATGCATGATGTACATTCCGGGATATGTGGTGCGCACCAATCCGGACCCAAGATGCGACTCAAGATCAAGTGCTTGGGGTACTACTGGCCAACCATGGTCGGAGATTGCATCAATTATGCTAGAAGATGCCATCTATGTCAGATACATGGAGATTTTATTCATCAACATCCGAATCTTCAACACCCCACAGTCTCGTCATGGCCCTTTAAGATATGGGGAACGGATGTAGTCGGTCCTATCGAACCACCATCATCTTTGGGACATCGATTCATATTGGCTGCAACAGATTACTTTTCCAGGTGGGCAGAAGCAATCCCGTTAAGAGAAGTCAAGACTGAGAACATCATCAAGTTCTTCAGGGAGAACATCTTATACAGATTTGGGACTCCAAGAAGAATTATTTCAGATAATGACCCCGCCTTCAGAAGCTTCAAAGTCGGGAGATTCGCACAACACCACAAAATAGACTGGAGATATAACTCCATCTATAATGCTAGAGTGAATGGGTTGGCAGAAGCATTCAACAAGACCCTCTCAAAGTTGTTGAAGAAAGCAGTGTCCAAGAACAAAAAGGATTGGCACGAAAGACTCCCGGAGATGCTATAGGCCTATCGCACCGCCTATAGGACTCCAACACAATGCACGCCGTAGTCTTTGGTGTTTGGAACTGAAGCAGTGTAACGACCCGAATTTTTTCTAGAAAAGGAACTATTAGGGTGAAACCTCAAATGAGGGGTAAAATAGTCCAATAAAGTTGGAAATGAGGGTCAAGGAAGATGTTTAGATAAGAATAACATTGATTAAGTCATTTTTGAGGATTAAATGAGTTAATGAAGCTTGAAGAGGCAAAATGACCAACTTGCCCCTTAAGTAAACACTTAGTGAGTTTAAGAGATAAGAATGAATAGATCATTCTTTCATCTCTCTCACTTCCTCACTTTTACGAGCAAACAAAGAAGGAGCACTGTAGCACCTTGAGGATTTTGAAGGATACTCATCAATCTGTGCGTTGAGCTAGAATCGAAGGTAGGAAATACATGGATAGCGTGGGTGGATCATTCTCACTTTACTTTGAGCTAGATATGTATGATTTTAAGCTTCGATTCATGATTTAGGTCATTTGAGGAGGAAATCAATGGAACTTAAGGAAAAGCCCGAGAATACGAATTTTGGAGCTTGAGTCTTCAAAGAGGTAAGCTCAACACCAATCTTGAAGCATTTGAATGGTTTTAATTGAGTATTCATGCATATTAGGTCATGAATTCATGAATTGATGAATGAGACCTATACATGAGATTTTAAATGATGAAATGATGCATAAATAGATGGAAATAAATCTAATGAGGTGTATTTGTAGTTTAGAAGTGATTTGGATTGAATTGGATGTAAATCAAGCTTGGAATTAGAAATCCAAGTTGAAAGAAACACTGTAGCAATTACTGCAGGAATTTGACACCGTATGAAGCAGAGAGCCAGACAAGCCCGCCTAGACCTAGACAGGCCCGACTAGCCCTCTGTCTAGGCTGAAAAATGGCCTCTAGAGACCCAGACAGGCCCATCTACACTTAGACAAGCCCGCCTAGGCATCTGTATAGGCATGAACAATGAAATTCTTAAAATTTTTGTGAAAAATGCTCGAAATTCGATTCCAATTTTCCCGATAGTTCGGGGATACATTTAAACTAATAGATAAAGTGCAGCCAGGTGTTTAAAGACTCAGATTCATTGGTTATAGATTAAAAAGCTGACATTTTAGAATAAGACATGAATAGTATCATTTCATATTAGAAATACTTTCTGATTGATATGAAATGATGAGTAATGGTATGAAACCATGAATAGGACGCGGGAAATGTGTCAATAGCTCCGCGGGAGGATCAGAGGATAATTAGTGCATAGTTGCACTGAGGTGAGTGGAAAGTGGATTACCTACAGGACTTGTTTTTCAAAGCATGTTTTATAAATGATTTCAATTCGTGTTTTGAATGTTATTTTGTTATTTACAAGCTGATTTCCCCTAGTGAGGGTTTGCATATGATGAGATGCATGATTTACTATAAAATGGCTTGTGAATGCATGATTGTGATATGAGATTTGTGAATGGCTAGAATGGTAGCCATTCACTGAGTTGCCTGATGGGACATGATTGAGAATATAGAATTAGTGTGTTGACACTTGCTTTATAACATCCAATATGTTTTGAGATAACCAATGATAAAAAAAATTGGGAATATGTGTCTTGTATGCACCTGTCTGATTAACGTAGTTAACTCAGTGTTCAGAGAATGAACATGATAGGTGTTTAGGACCGCAGTTAGTGCCCATTTGGGAGGGGACTTTTAAAATGGAGACATTGATTTTTATGAAAAACCCCTACCCATACTTTTTGGGAGCATGGTACTGGTTGTCTGCTCTTTGGAGGCGTCTGTACGTACATGACATTAGCTTTGCGCTAGATTACTTCATGCTTCGGCATGGGATTACTTCATGCTTCGGCATGGGATTCATGCTTCATGCATGGTAAGGGTTCAACTTACGTGGACATGATTAGGTGCAACACTTGACATGATTGATATTGATGAATGTTGAGATGTATTGTGTTAATTGTTTTATCGGTTTTATACGGGGTTTTCTGTATGAATGGCATCTTAACTGGATTAAAGATAAGTGAGTAGATTTGCATGAAATCCTGGATTCTTATCTTGATTATGATAAGCATATGCATACTGATTAAATGCATGGATCTTTCATATTTTAATGCATATTCATATGTGTGATTTACTGATGATGTATATTTTATATATATACAAACCCCTGTTGTGATGTTTTCCCTCACTAAGCATGTTAGCTCACTACTCCCCCTTTTTCCCACAGGGATGGATCAAGAGGAAGATTTAGATCGTTGATGGGAGATGTGCGAGCAGCTAGTTTATTTTGATATGTACATAGTGGGCTCTGAGTACTAGACTTGTGAAACATACTATGTATGTGATTTTGTGGATATTGTAAAACTAATTCTTCTTGTATTTTGATGTACAATATTCAGGATGTTAGACTTGTATTCCATTACTAGATGATATGACGGGTTTTATTCTATGTTGAATACCTATTGTCATGATTATATATGTTGTTGATGCAAAAAACTGGTCCACCTCACGCTTTGGCCATTGTGGCCTCGTGATCTGGTCTCAGCCTTCGACAAACGTTTGAAATTTATAGTTGGTGTGGACGCTTACTTCAACTTCTGAACGGAGAACACGGAGAATGCTTTGGAAATCCGCTCGGAATTACCCTGGCTTTCCTTTCCTTTGGGATGAATCTGTAATAGGGAGAAAAGGGCGGTCGGAATTGGGCCTTTCTGCCCGGATTCAGCTCCGATGCTTAAGTCAGAAAAACTGTAAGAAGGCAGTCTTAGACATGAGTTAGCTCTTTTGTGTGATGATTTTTCCCCATCCTCCTTTTTTTTCTATCATCGCTCTTCTTTTATACCAACTTAAAGGCGGTTTAGGAAAGGCGGTGGAGTAAGGCGGTGAATAAGAAAATATCTTCTAAGGTGGTAAGAAAATATCTGCCTACTGTGTAGGTGCTACGTAGGTAAGTAGAAAATATCTACCTACTGTGTAGGTACTACGTGTGTAAGTAGAAAATATCTGCCTACTATAGAGGCAAGTGGATAAGATCTACATACTGTAGAGGCGTTAGATACGCTCTTACCCAGATGGCTATCACCTTCTTGCTTCTTGTATAATTCCGACGTACTTTCTGTAGGGGTGAGCCCTCCTTATTTGCCGGACAGAATTTATGCTAATGAATTTGGTAGTGACTGACTGTCTTGTGGCCAAAAGTAATGTAGCCCTATGTATGACAGATAGCCATTTAGGCAGGCGACACGTGTTTTACCAAATATTTCCGTAATACTAGTCCCCCCCAGAGTGTACTTGTTCAAAAAATCTGAGCGAGGAGTGAGTCAAATCGCACTTTTCGCTTGGTTTGAGAACAAGTATTTTCCTTAGCTGGCGTGTCTATGTGGGTGTAGGTTTCTTTCTAGATACATGTGTTTTAATAGGTAACTGACACTTGTTGTGTTGTCTTTTTGTTGTCTTGAATCGAGGTAGATTTTTCTCCGGAATTTTCGTCTATAGTGTCACCAAGTTTTGCTATTTAAGGGCTAGCATGGATAGTGTTTTTATCCATTCTGCTGCTATCTTTGCGTTTTGGTAAAATGACTCAGCGTTTGTCCTTTTTTAAGTTTTTTACTTTTGCCCAGTGTTCTCGTCACTTATGAATTCCAAGCTCGTTTCATGAACATTTATCGGAATTGAGGACTGGGGTTATCCAATTGGTAAGTCCGAACGGCTGTGTATGGCCATCAATGCTTGTTGTTGATAGGGGATTGGGTGAGATAAGAATTGAGGAAGGGTGGGAAACCTTCCATGTTGACCATGACGTAGAGGCAGGGGATCTTCTAATTATCACTTTAGCTATTACTTATGCAGGGGATGTGCGCTTTGAAGTTGAAATGTTTGGGAGCGACTCCTGCCGTAGAGAAGTGGGCCCCCATCTTCGCCCACGCGCTTTGCCGGGATTTCCTAGCGATAACGAGGACAGCGACGGTTGTGGAAGTCCGTGCGTCTCCTCCGAATCTTATCTGAGTGGGTCCTCGGACGGATCTGTGGATTGTTAACTGGGGAATTCCGACGGAGAATATGTTTACCAGGGTTTGCCATGTTGCTTTGTTGTGTGCTTTTTAATACTACTGTCGTTGTAACATGAATAAAGTTTATTAATTTGCTCATAAAGTCTTCGATTTCTTCAAGAAGAAATGATCACTGGTGATCCTATGTTGGGATGTGTGCGTTTTGTCTCTTATGATGCGGGCTTTACACAATGCCTGTTATTCCCTGAGACGACACGTGTCTCCCATACTATTTAGCATTAAAGGGAGATAGTGGCGTGATGTGCGCGGCGTGCGCGTTTGTCAACATCATGATAAGCGCGGTTTTCTATGTGTCAGGCGGCGTTTGGTATGCTGACGTGGACATAATTTTGATTTGTTTGAGGAAAAGTGATGATGGATATCTGAACGGTCCAGATTTAGGAACCCTTGGTTAAACGGTTCGATTGGATGTAGCTCCGGGATCTAACGGCCAGGGATTTATCTCCTTTACATATAAGCGGAATCGTACAGGCAAAAATGGCTTTTGTTTCAAAAGTCGAATTGCGTCTTTTGAAAACTTCTTCTTCTCCGGCGAGACTTGGTCTTAAGCTTTCTATATCTTTTTCTTGTCCTTTTCTCTTCTAAGGTAATGGCTAGTGCTACCTCTTCTTCCTCTAGTTCTTCTCACGGGTCTTTGATCCCTTCTCCGTCCAACCCTACAGTCTCCGTCGCTATTCCAGGTGAACCTAGGGATATTCCAGTCCAGGGTTCGCAGGTTCATCCTGCTTCTAGGGCCATGGGTAGGGGGTCTGGTATGTTCATAAGTCTTCTTGGGCAGAAGGAAGTAGATGACCTGGCAGAGAAATATGAGATAGATCTTTCTCTGTTTGAGGTTAGGGTTCCCTGTTCTGGAGAGAGGGCGAGTTCTCCCAGGGAAGGAGAGATAGCTATCTATCAAGATGCGTTATCGGGTGGCCTTAGGCTTCCTTTTTCTGATTTTGCTAAGGCAATTCTAGAGGAGTATCATCTGTGTCCTTCACAGCTGACTCCGAATTCTTGGAGATTACTGAACGGCTTTGTCATTGTTTTCAAAAATTATGGAGTAAGTCCTACCGTCCGTTGGTTCCGTATGTTGTTTAGCCTATATTTAGAGTCTAATGCCGATTGGTATTACTTCTCGTCTCGTCTCGTTCCGTTAGAAAGTTTTTAGGGAAAGTTCCTTCTTCCATTAAGCGGTGGAAGAGTAAATTTTTCTTTGTCAAAAATAAATCCGAGTGGGATGTCCGAACCAAGTGGGAGGTTCCCCGAACGGATATTGTTTGTGTGGAAATGACGAAAGAAGAGGAGGTTCTTCTTAAGTCAATGATGGGGTTATCCAAAGTTTATATGGATGAGTTCTTGACCAAGGAAAACCTCGTTAAATGTCGTTTAATAGTATCTGCTGGTAGGATTTATTCGTATATCTATCTTAGTTTGATCTTGAATCGCGATATCTAACATGATTCGGAATTTTATTTTGCAGAAAGTCCGATGGAGGATGAAGACTTGAGCTACGTTAAGGGCCTCCTGGCTTCCTATGAAGGTGAAGTTCATCCGCCTTTACCTCGTGGGCGGAAGAAGAAGGAAGCGGCCTCTAGTAAAGGTGTTGACACCTCCAAGGAGGAGAAAAAGAAGAGGAAGAGAAAAGAGGTCGACTCTTCCAAGAAAGGGGGCAAAAGCGACCCCGCTACAGGGTCCTCACGGGAGAGGAGGACGAAGAGGAAGAATTCCGAGGACGCATCGGGTCCCGGAATTATGATTGAACAGGTGAGTTCACCTATGGAAGAGGCTCGCCTGGCTTTATCGCCAATTTCCGAGGGGCCCTCTTCTAGTCAACTAGAAGATATCCTCCTCAAGGAGGTAAGGATTTACTTCTTAAGGGTATCATTGTTCTGCAATAATTTTTTAACTTAGGTTTTGTTTTACAGGCGGAGGCGGGAGAAGCGACTCTCTTGGATAAACTGAGGGTGGTAGACTCAGTTTTAAGAGGACCAGCAACTCAAGGGAAGGAATTGCCCTCTAAAGACATCTCTTTTCGGGATGCTACTTCTGTGAAAAATGTTTTGATGGCCATGCGGCCCGAACAGCTCTCCACTAAGCTACAGGGAGCCGGGAGGGAAGAGGCCACTTGCCAGCTTTTCCGATCGGCCATGCTGGTAAGGACCGTTTTCACATTTCTTTCGCTCCTAAAGTTGGTATCGTCTATAACTACTTTGTTATTTCGTAGACTGCGCATTGGGCGGATCGAGTCGACAACCTTTGTCAAGAGGACTTGGCAAAGATGGAAGCAAGTAGGGCAGAATTTGTCTAGCTAAACTCTAAGGTGGAGGCCTTGGAGGAAAAAGAAAAGAAGCAGCTCGCTATTATCCATACTTTTGAGAAGGATAAAGCCGAGCGGCTTCAACAGTTGGCCGCTATAGAAAAAGAGAAAAATGACTCACGCCAAGCTAGCGAAGTTCGAGGGCTCTCTTCAGGCGGCTGAGGAGGGTATCAAAAGACTACAGGACGACTCTAGCAGTTTGAAGAAGGAACTTAAATCGTCTCAAGATGAGCGCAGTGGCGCCCAATAGAGTCTAAAGTTGAAGGTTGCGGAACTCGCCGCCATTCAGTTGAGTTAGAGGAACTCAAGGGGAGCGTGATACACTCAAGGAAGACTTGGCTTCCGCATGCAGGACCCCTAAATCCGACTCGCAAGAGATGAAAGACCTAATTGAACGAGCGGATAAATTGGAGAAAGAGGTCGCTCGGCTTAGGGCGAAAGCCAAAGAAGGGGCCACCAGCATTTATTCTGTAGTGCAGCAGGTGGGTCACCATATTCCTTCTGCAGACGTTTTATCGATGGGGCTTGCTGGAGTCTTGAAGAAATTTATGGAGCTAAAAGAGTTGCAACTTATAAAGACTCCCGAGGCTCCCGTCCCAGCCCCTTTTGAACCTCCAACCCAAGCTCCTCCAGAAGCGGCTGACCGCCCTGAGGGCCCTAGTTCTTAGGGATTTTTTAGGACATGTTCTTGTAAACACCTAGTTATTTTGGAATGTAATTTCAATTTATATGAATGAAACACAAACCTTTTTCTTTGGTGAAGATTTATTTCCGAGTGATGGTTTCAACCATTTTAAGAAGTCC
This sequence comes from Dioscorea zingiberensis, assembly GCA_026586065.1. NCBI lineage: Eukaryota > Viridiplantae > Streptophyta > Magnoliopsida > Dioscoreales > Dioscoreaceae > Dioscorea > Dioscorea zingiberensis. Next base: position 22,906,829 of record CM048824.1, on the reverse strand, counting down.
TTCGCAAGGTCTTTTTACCTTCATTTGGCATGTAAGTCAAGCTTTATAGCAGGTTCTTCTCTTCTTAGTCCAATCTGGCGACTTTGATTTGTTGAGTAAGATCCTTGCTTTTGTAAATGAGATTGTTGCCTCATATTTCGATCGGGATTTTTGCCCATTGTTTCTGGATGAGAGTTATATCGTTTATCCTTATAGGATAATTCCGACTCATCTTTTAGGAATGGGATTTTCACCTCATTTTTATAGAATGGGATTTTCACCTCATTTTTGTAGAAAGGGCTTAAGCTTTATTCCATGGAACATTTAGGAGACGATTACAGGATTCACTAATAGTAGCGTCGCAAGTGTTCAGCATGAAATGGACGCTTGAGTATTTTTCCTTCCATGTTTACCAGATAATAGGTGCCTGCTCGGACAATTTTCTGTATGACGTAAGGGCCTTCCCAATTAGGAGTTAGCTTCCTCGTTCGGCTTTTGTTTCCCTGGAACTCGTTTTCTCTTAAGACCAGGTCACTGATTTGGAAGAAGACTCTTTTTACCCTTGTGTCATAGAACCTTTTTACTCTTTGGCGATAGATGGCTGCCTTTGTTTCCGCAGCTTCTCTTTGCTCTTCAAGTAAGTCAAGTTCCGCTCGGAGATTCTTCTCATTTTCTTCTGATGAGAAAATTTGCAGTGTCCGTAGAGTAGGCATTTCTATTTCTGCAGGGATGACAGCTTCTGCCCCATAAGTGAGAGAGAACGGAGTTTCTCCTGTAGGGGTTCTTGTGGTTGTCCTGTAAGCCCAGAGAACGCTCGGAATTTCTTCAACCGAGTTAGTTCCTTTTTTAGAGACCCGGGTTTTGAGAGCTTGGAGCAAGGTGCGATTGGTTACCTCTACCTAGCCATTGGCTTGGGGATGTGTTACAGAAGTTAACCTGGATTCAATTCCGAGCTCTGAACAAAAGCTTTTGAAAGCCTTGTTATCAAATTGTCGCCCGTTATCAGAAATGAAGGCGACCGGAATTCCGAATCGACAAATAACCATTCGCCATAAGAACCCCTGACAAGCTTTCTCAGTGATTTTGGCCAAGGGCTCAACTTCTACCCATTTGGTGAAGTAATCGATAGCCACTATCAAAAACTTCATTTGTCGAGTTGAAGTGGGAAATGGCCCTAGGAGATCAACTCCCTAGATAGCAAACGGGCGAGGGCTACTAATTGGCGTGAGCAGTGTTGGTGGTCGTCTTTGAATCTTGGAATGCTGTTGGCAGGCATCACACTTTCAGGCGAACGCTACTGCATCTCGAGTTAATGTTGGCCAGTAATAGCCCTGTCGTAGGACTTTGTAACTTAAGGCTTTGCCTCCTATATGTCCCCCTCCAATACCTTCATGAATTTCTTGAAGGATATAGTTTGCTTCTGTGGGACGCAAACACCGTAAGAAGGGTTGCGTATATGACCTCTTGTATAGTTTTTCGCCAATGATGGTGTATTGAGCGGATTTGTAAGAGATCCGTCTGGCTTCTGTCTTGTTGGATGGTGTAGGTCCACCTTACAGGTAGTTTCTAATGGGGTCCATCCAACTTGACTCTTCTGCTGTACTTTGTACTTCCCCTTCTAACCCCTCAATAGTTTTTGTGGTAAGGTACTGTAGGTTGAAGGGAGATTCTGCATCGCCGTTGGGAGCAGTGGCTTTTTTAGATAAAGCGTCCGCTTCTTTATTTTGTGCCCGACAGATTTTTTCAATTTGGAAATGAGCGAAGTGGGGGACTATCTTCTTTACCACTGTTTGGTATTTGACCATGTTCTCCTCTTTTGCTTCAAAGTTGCCCAATGTATGGCTAATGACCAGCTGTGAGTCGGAATATACATGTAGGCGTTGAATTCCGAGCCCTCGGGCAAAACGCAATCTTGCGATGAGGGCTTCATATTCGGCCTCGTTGTTGGTTGCTCGGAATTGGAACTTAAGAACTGTTGCAATTTTCCATTTGGAAGGAGAATAAAGGACGAAGCCGGCTCCTGACCTTTCCTCGATTCTTTGATCCATCAACATATAAGGACCATGGGATGCTAGGGCTTTCTTACGGATATTACGGCGGGACTTTATCCTCATTTTAAGGAATGGTCAATTCCACAATAAAATCACCTTAACTTGAGCCTTGATTGCCGTTCGGGGTTTATAGGTGAGATCAAACTCACCCAACTCTATTACCCATTTGGCTAGACGTCCGGAATATTCAGGCTTATGGAGGATTTGCTTTAAGGGCTGATCCGTTAGCACCGTAACTTTGTGCGCTTGAAAGTAAGGTCTTAATCTTCGTGCGGATGTGATGAGAGCGAAAGCCAACTTTTCAAGTGGTAGATATCTTGATTCCGCATCGTTAAGGATCTTACTTGTGTAATAGACTGGCTTCTGAACTCCTTTGTCTTCCCTCAAAAGTACTGCACTGACCGCTCGAGGAGCAGCGGCCAAGTAGACGTAGAGCTCTTCCCCTACTTGTGGCTTAGCTAGCAATTGAGGCGATCGGAGATAATCTTTAAGCTCTTGAAAGGCTTTCTCACATTCTTCTGTCCACTCCATTTTTGGTGCTTTTCGCAAGGCTTGGAAGAGTCGGAGGTTTTTCTCTCCGGCTTTACAGATAAATCTCCCCAGAGCTGCTAGGTGTCCGTTAAGCCGTTGTATCTCTTGGAGGCTTTTGGGTGATCCCATATCAAGGATGGCTTTGACCTTTTCCGGATTCGCTTCTATTCCTCTTTGGGTCAGTATAAATCCGAGAAATTTCCCTGACCGGACACCTAAAGCACACTTGTTCGGATTTAAGTGCATATTGTAAGTCCGAAGTGACTGAAAGGCCTCTTGTAAATATGAGAGGTGTTCGTCAGCTTTTCGGCTCTTCACTAGGATGTCATCCACATAAGCTTCAACATTTCTGCCAAGTTGTTCTTTGAAAACCGTATTCATGAGCCTCTGGAAGGTGGCTCCGCCGTTCTTTAAACAGAACGACATTACCTTATAGCAATAAGTTCCTGTGCTTGTAATGAAGGATGTTTTTTCTTCGTCGCCTTTGGCCATTCGGATTTGATTGTAGCCTGAAAAGGCATCTAAAAAACTCAGCATTTCGTGCCCCGCCGTGGAATCAACCAAACCATCAATTGAAGGTAGAGGGAATGAGTCTTTGGGACAAGCTTTATTTAGGTCCGTGAAATCTACACACATCCTCCATTTTTCGGATGACTTTTTTACTAGAACCACATTGGCCAACCATTCTGGATAGTGCACTTCTCGGATAAACCCAGCCTTTAAAAGGGTTGATACTTCTTCTTCGGTGGCCTTTTGCCTCTCTGGTACGAAATTTCTCCATTTCTGTTTGACAGGCTTGAACGACTGATCTATGTTGAGGCGGTGCTCAATGACATCACATTTTACGCCTGGCATATCTTCTGATGACCAGGCGAAGAGATCAGAATTGGTCCTTAGTACCACCATGAGATTTTCTTGTTGCATTGTTGTTAGATCTGCACCAATCCGCACTGTGCGTTCCATCCTAGTTGTGTCTAGAGGAACCTTAAGCAATTCTTCAACTGGTGTGGGCCGAAGCTCTTCATCTTCCCGTTCGGCTATTTTGTTGATCAACATGGCTTCCGAAACTTTTGTTTTGTTTCTGTCTAAATCTTTTCCTTTGAGGGTTGCAACATAACATTGCCACGCCAAGGGTTGATCTCCTCTTACCTCTCCACTACCACTCTCCGTCGGAAAAATGAGGAGAAGATGGTAAGTAGAAATTACGTCCTTCAAGGCGTTGAGGGTTGGTCTGCCAAGAATAACGTTGTAACTTGAAGCACAACGTACGACTAGGAAATTTGTTGTCACTGTTGATGATCTAGGTGACTTTCCTACTGTAACTGGCAAAGAGATCATTCCTTCTGGCTGTATCACTCCTCCGAAAAACCCTATTAGGGATGATTTTACGGGAAGCAAATTATATGCATTATATCTCATTCGTTCGAAGGCACTCCAAAAGAGAATGTCAACCGAACTTCCACTGTCTATCAGAACTCTCTTCATTTGGAAACTGGAAACCATGATGGCAATGACTAAGGCGTCGTTATGGGGGTGGCGAACCTTCCTGACATCATTATCATAAAAAATGATGGGAGCCGAAGGCCGTGATCTTCTTTGTGGCGTTTCTGTTTCATGCGCAGCCCCCACCATTCGTGCATAGCTTTTCCGAGAGGCGGAGCTTTCACCACCACACCCAGGACCACCACTGATAAATCCGACCATCTCCCCTTTTTCTTCTTCTTCTGGCTGTGAAGTTTCGGGCCCCTCTTAGATATCAATGTTGATATACTGCTCCAATTGTCCCCTTCTAACGACATCTTCAATGGCGTTCATCAAATGGGTACATTTTTCCGTGTCGTGTCCTCTAGTTTGATGAAACTTGCAATATCTTTTACTATTCTTTTGCCGCTCGAGATTCTTTGCAGGTTTTGGCCATGTCAAGAGTTGTTGATCCTAGATTTGCATGAGAATGTGGCTTCTGGTCTGATTTAGTGGGGTATGGTGGTCGTATCTGACAATTTTTTCTTCTTTTGAAGATTCTCTAGGTTGCAGCACAGGTCGCTGAGGGCGTGTTGAGGTTTTCTGTCCTCCCTTACTGTCCTTGCGTGGCCCGCCTTCTTTTCGTATTTTCGGGGGCTTTCTGTCCTTCCGGAGCTCAACAGGGACGCGTCGAGCCTCTTCTTCCCAACCCGTATAAATTTCATCAGAATTGATGTACTTCTAGGCATGGATCATGAGGGTGGGGATGGTTTTTGGTGGATCCAAGGTGAGGGAAAAACGAAAAGGGGATTCTAGCAAACCCTCCATCAGGAAGGTTACAGCCATGTGCGGAATAAGATCCGCAACGTTTGCTGTTTCGTCTATAAAACGGTTTAAATAAGCTTGGAGTGTTTCCCCCCCTCATTGTTTAACGCGCAGAAGGGTAGATGGAGTTTTCTTTTGCTTTGAGTAATTAGCAAAATAAGCTAGAAAGCTATCTGCTAGAACTTGAAAAGAAGGAATTGTGCTAGATATAAGATAAACAAACCAGTCTTGCGCTTTTCCCTCTAAAGTGGCTGGAAAAGCTCGGCACATACGAGCGTCGGTAAATCAAGAAAGAAGCATCTTCGATCGGGAAGACTTCAAGTGGCGAGACGGATCAGTTTTTCCCTCGTATGCAATCATTGCAGGTGGTCAAAAACTGTCAGGAACTTGCTCTTCCAATATTTCCTTGATGAAAGGCGAGCATATATTAAAAACATGCGGTTCGGATTTCTTGTTTCCCCGTGAAGGATCCTGCCGCTGTGTTCTTCTGTTTACAGTTGGAACAGATGGGCTATTCTGTTCAGTCCTTGTCCGCTCCCTTCTCGTATGCCGTTCTGTTCTTGTGGCAGCTTGTTCTCGACGTCGAACGGAGGGGGGTTCCGAGCTAGCAGAGAAGGCAGTTCTCTCTCTTCTGTTTCCATGAGTGCGAGTCCTTGTCCTCCCTCTGCTTTCGGAATTGGCTGGTGGGGCTGTTGGCACACTTGGTGGAACTTGTGTGGGAGGAAGTAACGGATGGGTTAAAGTATGAACAGTTTGAGCTAACCGTTCCAATTGCTGCTGCATGTTAAGGTAAAGCTCCTGGATGGGTTCTTGGGGTGGGGCGGAAGGATTTTCCGATGAAGGTAAGATAGGTGGATTATTCAACGGAATCTCTTCATGCCCTCGGACTTCGCCAGGTCCTTCGGGATTACTTGGTGCTCCTTGTTCTTGGATCCGTTTTGACCTTCTGGTAGTAATCATTTGGCTTTTTGTAAGGGTCCCCACGGACGACGCCAAACTATTGATGCCAAAAACTGGTCCATCTCACGCTTTGGCTATTGTGGCCTCGTGATCTGGTCTCAGCCTTCGACAAACGGTTGAAATTTATAGTTGGTGTGGACGCTTACTTCAACTTCTGAACGGAGAACACGGAGAATGCTTTAGAAATCCGCTCGGAATTACCCTGGCTTTCCTTTCCTTTGGGATGAATCTGTAAGAGGGAGAAAAGGGAGGTCGGAATTGGGCCTTTCTGCCCGGATTCAGTTCCGATGCTTAAGTCAGAAAAACTGTAAGAAGGCAGTCTTAGACATGAGTTAGCTCTTTTGTGTGATGATTTTTTCCGATCCTCCTTTTTTTCTATCATCGCTCTTCTTTTATAGCAACTTAAAGGCGGTTTAGGAAAGGTGGTGGCGTAAGGCGGTGAATAAGAAAATATCTTCTAAGGTGGTAAGAAAATATCTGCCTACTGTGTAGGTGCTACGTAGGTAAGTAGAAAATATCTACCTACTGTGTAGGTACTACGTGTGTAAGTAGAAAATATCTGCCTACTGTAGAGGCAAGTGGATAAGATCTACTTACTGTAGAGGCGTTAGATACGCTCTTACCCAGATGGCTATCACCTTCTTGCTTCTTGTATAATTCCAATGGATTTTCTGTAGGGGTGAGCCCTCCTTATTTGCCGGACGGAATTTATGCTAATGAATTTGGTGGTGACTGACTGTCTTGTGGCCAAAAGAAATGTAGCCCTGTGTATGACAGGTGGTGACAAAGCGACACGTGTTTTACCAAATATTTTCGTAACATATGTCTAGCAGGATAGAACAGCCGGAATTGGGCTTGTGTGCCGATCATGTCCCAGGATGAACAACGGATAACGGTTGTTTAGGGGATGGTCGTCACAAGCGGTCTTACCCCTCGAAATCCAAATACCCTCATTGAGAATAGCAGTGCAAAATGAAATTTCAAATGAAGATAATATTCGGCTTCACTTGGATGAGTTGGACTCTCTTGACGAGAAAAGGTTGGGAGCATAACAGAATCTCAAAGTCTACAAGGCCAAGATGTCTCAGGCCTACAACAAATTGGCTCGGTTTAGGACTTTTACCAAAGGAGAAATGGTTCTTGTCCTAAGAAGACCTATCATCACCAATAAGCGGGCCGGGGGCAAGTTTAAAGCAAACTGGGAAGGTCCGTATGTCGTGGAGATCGTCTACGAAAGAGGCGCGTACCAGCTCATTGATGCTAATGGAGAAAGACCAATGCCGCCCATCAACGTTCGTTTTTTTTAAAAAATATTATGCTTAATGAAAAATGTTAGCCTATGACGGAACGTTTGGTCCCTTATAGGGGTAGACTAGTCATGTACAATTAAATGTTCTTCCCGAGGCAAAACATTAATTTTATGTACTTTTGTATCAAGTTTATTCAAAGAAATAAAGAGGCATGTGTCTGTCTACGATGGAACGTCCGGCTCCTAGTTGGGGGAAGATCAGTCATGCACAATTAAATGTGCTTCTTGAGGGAAACACATTAACCCCTTATTCCTCCCACAAAAAAAAAAATCAAAAAATCAAAAAATCAAAAAAACAAAAAACAAAAAAAAAAATCAAAAATAAAAAATCAAAAAAAAAATCTGAATTTCTAGTAAAGTCCTCATATTTATTCTGAATCTTCAGAATTTTTTTTGAAAAAAAAGAGAGGGCGGGGGAGGGGGAAAGAGAAAGGATGAAACGAACCAAAATTTATTCAAGTCTAGTGTTCATAACAAATGTCTTAAAGTTAACTACCAAAGCATAAATAAACTAAGAAATTAAACTGAAAAAGAGAAAAAGAGAGGGAGGCCCCCTTTTTACTGCCCAGCAAACTTCATCAATGACGCCTTTGCTTCCTCCAACTCATCAAGCCATTTTGTAAAAATAGCCATGAGACTAGCATCTGAATAATCTCCTTGGTCCTCAATAACCTATGCCTTCGCCTTATCCAACTCGGCTTGAAGATCTGTTTGTGCAGGCTCAGAAGCTTCAAAGAAGCTTGTTGAAGTTTTTATCTTCTCATTCAAAGTCTTCATTGGATCTTGAATCTCACAAAGTTTTGCTTGAAGTTTCTGAGGCCTTTCAGCAAGTCTTTGAAACTCTTCCTTGTCCATATTGATGTCATTAGCCCAGCCCTCCCTGCTTTTGCTAAGACGTTCAAGGGCCAAAGCCTTCTCATACACACACGCCTTGGCTTGTTGTACGAATATAGGCTTGGACGCTGGGATCCTCTGAAGCTTCTTTGGCATAGGCCGCACACCTCTGTATGAAAGGTTCAAGATTAGTCAAACCAACAATGAAGGGTTCAAGGAGTGAATTCGACTCCTTCACTTTATTAATAACGCTTTGGTAGTTGTCATAGTTGAGAGACTTGATACTGCTAATCACTTCGGCTCGCAGGCGTAATACCATACTTGGTATATTCCTCGGACCTATAAACAAGATATACAAATGAAATTCAAAATTCAAGATTCAAGATTCAAGATTCAAGATTCAAGATTCAAGATTCAAAGATTCAATATTCAAGATTCAAAACCTTGTCCTTGCTTTGACGAAGTTGTAAGTCCAACGTCAGTATTGACGCCGTCACCTTCCACAGGAATAGGAGCAAGAGCATCCTCAATAATGTTCTTTGAAGGACCTTGCCCCGAAGACGGAGGTTCGTCACCTTTTTGGGCAACTGAGTTTCAAAAAAAGAGGGTCGTCAATATTCATGTCTCCTATGATGAATAAAATAAAAAAAGAGAAGTGAGAAGGACCTTGGTTTTGCTTTGGAGAAATTGAGATTTCGGCACAAAACTTTGTGGCTCAGGGCTTTTCCTCCCAAATGATCTCCGGCAATCCCTTTATGGATTTCTTGAAGGACATAAGTTGATTCTGAAGGACGGAGACACTTCAAGTATGGAAGGGTGTATGATCTTTTGTAGAGCTGTCCATATATTACACTATATCAGGATGATCCGGTGATTAGTCTTCCTGCCTCTTTCGGATCTTGGGGGAGGTTTCCATCTCGAAGGTAATTCAAGATTAGATAAATCCAACACGGGGTATCAACAATATCTATCAACTCCTCAACAGGTTGACATTCAATAGTTTTTGCCATTAAGTATTGAACATTGATCGGGTTCTTAATATCTACATCCGATGAAGCAAGCTTTGAGAGAAGATCGGCATCTTGGTTCTCAGCTCTGGGAATTTCTGAAATGTAATAACTCTGGAAGCTGGAGGTTAGTTTTTGCACTAAAGCCTTATACTTCATCATGTTTTCTTCTCTGGCTTCAAATTCTTCAGCTTGATGTCAACCCACTAGCTGAGAATCTGTATTAGCTTGTAGATTCTGAACTCCAAGGTCACGGGCTAATTGTAATCCCGTAATCATGGCTTCATATTCGGCTTCATTATTTGTTGCTTTAAAGTTGAACTTCAAAGCAGTGGATGTACTCCATCCTGGCGGTAATTTTAGGATCAGGCCTGCTCCTGAACCATCACTCGTCGATGAGCCGTCATTACGTAAGACCTACTGATCGGAAGAAGTTTCCTTTTCTTCAGATAACTTTTGATCCATCCCTTCCTTGTTATCCGTTGTGGTGAGCTCAGCAATAAAGTCAGCAAGTACCTGTGCCTTTATGGTCGTTCTGGGCTCATAACTAATATCATACTCCCTCAATTATATTACCCAACGGGCTAATCGGCCAGATGTATCACGCCGATGAAAGATTTGTCTCAGCGGCTGGTCGGTCAACACTCGGACCTTATAGGATTGAAAGTATGGGCGGAGCCGCCGAGCGAAGATTATCAGAGCAAAAGCCAATTTCTTCAAAAGAAGATACCTGGATTGGGTATCAGTGAGAACTTTGCTTGTATAATAGACAGGTTTCAGTATGTTTTCTGCTATTTTCACCAGAACTGAACTTACCACTGCGTTAGTGGTAGAGAGATAAATGTAAAGATCTTCTCCTTGTCGGGGCTTGGCTAATAAGGCGGGTGACTGCAGTTATTCCTTCAACTGCATCAATGCCCTTCCACACTCTTTAGTCTATTCAACCTTGGGTGCTTTTCACAAGGCTCGGAGGAAAGGAAGGTTTCTTTCCCCGGATTTTGGAATAAATCTTCCCAGAGCTGCTAATTGGCCATTAAGTCTCTGTATTTCTTTGATAGTTTTTGGGGATCTCATTTTCAGAATAGCCCTGATCTTCTCATGGTTTGCCTCAATACCCCGTTGAGTGAGCATAAATCCAAGAAACTTGCTTGATTGTACACCGAATGTACACTTGTTGGCGTTAAGACTCATTCAGTGCATCCGAAGAGCATTGAAGGTTTCTTGAAGATCTAGTATGTGTTGTTCTGTATTATCACTTTTGACCAATATATCATCCACATAGGCTTCCACATTTCTGCCGATCTAGTGCTTGATGACTTTATTCACTAGTCTTTGGAATGTAGCACCTGCATTTTTCATGCTTAAAGGCATAACCTTATAACAATAAGTCCCTCGCCCAGTGATGAAGGAGGTTTTTCTTCATCAGATTCGGCCATACGAATCTGATTGTACCCAGAAAAGACATTTAAAAAGCTGAGCATTTGATATCCAGATGTGGAATCGACCAAATTATCAATGTGAGGCAAGGGGTAGCAATCTTTGGGGAAAGCTTTATTAAGATCAATGAAATCTACCCACATGCGCCACTTGCCGGTGGACTTTTTTACAAGCACCACATTAGACAACCAATCGGGATAGTTCACTTCTCTAATGAAGTTTGCTTTCATCAATTTGTCTACTTCCTCTGCTGCTTGCAAGCGGTTTGGAGCAAAGCTTCTTCGCTTCTATACGACGGATTTATATTTAGGATTGACATTGAGGTGATGCTCGATGACTCCCCGTGGTACCCCAGGCATCTCCTCAGTCGTCCAGGCGAACACATAGGAATTGCTTTTGAGCAGATCTAAGATCACACTTTGTTGATGAGGCTTCAATTACGTTGCAAGTTGCACGGTTCGCTCAGGCTGCTCTTATTTTAATGGGAAGGCTATCAGTTATCCAACAGGTGTTGGCCTCTGTTTTTCTCTTTCTTCATCTTCCCCTATTGCTTCTTCAATAACTAGTGCTTCTTTCGCATTGTTGCTTCCTTTCCCCAAATCTCTGAGCATAGTAGTGTAGCATTTTCGGGAAGCCAACTGGTTGCCCTTCACCTCTCTACTACCGTTCGGCGTCGGGAATTTCATCACATATGGTACGTCGATAGGATTGCTCCCATCAAATTAATGGATGGCCTCCCTATTATGACATTGTAGCTCGACGGACAACGAACAACAGGAAAATTAATGTTCACAGTAGTTGTTCGAGGGGGGGTACCAAGGGATAAGGGAAGGGAGATCATACCATCGGGTTGGAGGGGGCTGCCATTGAACCCGATCAGGGGGGACTTCACCGGTTTCAAGTTCTCGACCGGTATCTTCATTCGGTCAAAGGCACATGAGAAAATAATATCCACAGAACTCCTAGTGTCCACCAGGTCCCGCTCGACAGTAAAGACTCTGATCCTTGCAATGATCACCAAGGTATCATCATGAGGGTAATGAACAACTTCCAAGCCTTCATCGGAGAAACAAATCTCCATGGATGAGCGAGGCCTTTTGAGTGGTAGAACGTTCTGCACTGTTCCTACCATTCTAGTATAATTCATTCTAGATGTGGAACTTTCTCCTCCATACCCTGTTCCCACAACGATCACTGTGACATGAGTACCGCTCACAGGGACCTGTGGTGCAGAAGAGGAATCTTCAATCTTCTGTTTCTTTTGTAAGAACCGGTCGAACTTCCCCTCTCTGATGAGGCTTTCTATTGCATCCTTTAGATTGATGTATTTATCAGTAGAATGTCCCCTATCTATGTGATATTGGCAAAACTTCTTGCTCTTCTTCCTTTGGGATTATCTCTCATCGGCTGTGGTGGTTTCAGAATTTTCTGATCCTTAATTTGTCGCAAGATGTCCTCTCTGGAGGTGTTCAGGATGGAGTAATTATAGTACCTTGCCATTCTTTCCAGATCATACTTTTGCCGATGTGGTGGTCTCCAGTCATCATGCCCCAAAGGTTCTCCCTTGTTCCGTACGCTCTCCCTTCGAGGCCTATCTTCTTTCAGGATTCCCTGTTTAGGATCTTTGTACTCCCTCTTTGGGGGTTCTCTGCTGCAAAACTCCTTCATTTTAAGAAGGTCTTCTTCTTCCCATCTGGCCTTTATCTCTTCTAAGGCCACATATTTCTCTACAATTGTGAAGAATTCAGATATGTCTCGAGGGACATCTCTAGTGAGGGAGTCTTTAGATGGTCCTTCATTCAGGCACCTGATTACGATCCCCACTACCATAATAGAACTGAGATCCGCCATCCTGGTAATATCCTTATTAAAGCGACAGATATAGTCGCCTAAGCTCTTCGCCGGCTTTTGTTTATAACCCAAGAGGATGATCGGAATTTTCATCAATCGCTTGTTGCTAGCAAAGCGTTGAAGAAAGAGATCGGAGAGCTGCTGGAAGCTATACATCGTCCCAGGGGGTATACTCCGGAACCAGTCATGGGTGATGTCCGTTACTGTTTGTGGAAAGGCACAAAACATCATAGCTTCTGAGGTCCTAGTAATCATCATTTCATCTGAGTACCGTTCAAGGTGCTCAAGTGGATCTGATGAACCGTCAAACTTCTAAATATTCGGAGGCCTAATTTGATTTGGGAATGGGGCTTCCCAGATTTCCCTGATGAACGGGGAAGTAGGTTGTGGTACAAGTTGGAGAACCCTTTCTCTCTCAGTGCTATATCGTCGGTAGGGTGAACATCGGCTGGGGGACTAGTATCCCAGTGAGTGTCGGCGTGGTAAACGATCATGGGATAGCAGGTGCGATCTGAGGTCGATCGGCGTCGTGTATGATGGTTCATAAGTGAGAGGTCTCTTCTTCTTGCAGTATGTCAAGCTGGAGATATAGAGATTGTCCTTTCCCTCCTATCTCTTCTCCAATCTCGGTCATCAGAGATCCGATGTGAGTGAGGTTGATCTGAACTTACAGTAGATGACCCAAGACTTCTATCTCTCCCTGGAGAGTGTTGCCCGATATCTGGGAGGGTGAGTTGTCGATCCATCCCTATCTACCCTCAAAGGTTGGGTGTCATGTAGCACGGTAGTTTGGGAAACATGCTGTTGTACATTATGCAGAGCACGCTTCAGTTCCTTAATCTCCCTTGCCATAGCCTTGATATGGGCGTTAATTATCATCAACGACACCCTTGCTCTTCTGGGGTACCTCCACTCCCTCGGGAGCTACTGGGACATCTTCAAGTGCGTAAACATCTTCCAATGGAGAAGCCAGTGGAGCTTCGTCTTTTTCTTCTTAGGTGTTGAAGCCTCTTCGACTTTCTCACTACAGTCGCCATGGACTTCTTGCTCAAACCTCCTCATGGACGGCGCCAAACTGTTGACTATGAAATCCGATTTGCTTTGAGATCAAACCTAATTCCAAGCCAATAGTTGAATTTGTTTGATTTGTAGGGCTTCGAACAATATGAAAATGAAAAGAAGACCAATCAACCAAGAAGAGAAGACAAATATCTAACGTGGAAAACCCTTAGTAGGAAAAAACACCATGGATGAAAGGAGCAAATTCACTAATGTCTGGGTCTTGAAAGCCATTATTACAAGTGGAAAAGGAAACAGAGGAGCAATCTTCTATCTGTGATTTCATGTCTCGAATGAGTCGAGGTCACTGCATTTTATAGGCTTCGGTGGCTTGGAGAAGAAGCTTGTTTTTTCAACATGTGTCTTAAAGAATTCGGCCACGTGCTTTGCCAGCTAAGCATCCAGCTAGGCTCCAGCTAAGCATCCAGCTGGATCTGAGGTGTTGACAGCTGTAAATCTTCTAGATTGCCAGCTTGGTGACGACTAAGCTTCTTCTAGAAGGATTCTTTTGATAACTGGCATTATTTCGATGAGTTTGAAGTGTACCTTAGACGGACGAAGCGAAGAGCATTTCTAGGCTGATGAGTTGGTGTCGTATGCTGGTATGCGTGTTGCATTGATGACTCATCGGTCCACCCCGATCCGAGATGTCGTAATTGCGTCTCCGACATTGTGCAGTTAATCCGATATGGTGTAAGAGATTATCAGTGTGATATGGGCCAGTCTAGTATGGGCCGATCTTATTTTTAGTGAGGGAATCCTTGGTGTTGACACGTGGGTGGCTCTGATCGATCCCACGTGTCTTACCATCTTTCTTCCTATCACATGTCTACCAAGGTCAAATGATTATCCGATCAAGCTTTTGATGAAAACTGTACAGAGCTAGGAAAACGACTACAGAGCTGCTAACACGGTAGTGTCCAGATGCACACGGGTGTGTTGAGCTCGTGTGCATCTCAAGATGAGCCAAAAGTGCATCAATTCAATTCCAGATGATTCTAGACTCACACACGGTGTAAACATGACCAGACATGGTCATGTGGCGTAAATTGAAGCCTATAAGAGGTCCTCAGATGCAAATTGCAAGTGCACTTTTGGCATATCGATTTTTGGAAGTTCTTTGGCCGTCAGCTAAGGTTTCAAGGAGGAGATTGATGACAGAGGCGAGATCAATCAAATTATTTTGATTTCTTTTATTATGCCTTCCTCTTTAGAACTTGTTAGGGCTCTTAATACTATAAGAGACTAAGCCTTCTGTGGTGCCTCGGGTCCTTGAACCTTAGATAAACTTGTGACCCCTTTTTCTTTCTTTAATAATAGGTTTACTTTTTGATTATTCTTGTGAAATTTCTATGTGTTCTTAATGATTGTGATTTGTTAGTGCAAAAGCGCCGATCACGTAATTAGAGTTGGTTGATGCATGAAGAGAAATCTTGGTCAAGCTAGATCTAGGCATAAAAAATAGGGGGTTCGCGCACGCCAAGAGATAGGGTGATCTTGGTGATTTCACAACACACTCTCCGGATTAGGGTATAACCTAGGATAAACCCGGTTTTGGTCTCTGTACTTTGACCAAATGTTCATTTTTATCCTTGTACTTCAAAAATCTTCGATACGGTCCCTTACTTTGGGGTTTTGTTCAAATACATCCCTAGTACTGATGTGGCAGCATGTGTGTCTAGTATTTCTGACTTGGTGGCTTACGTGGCAAGGTTATGATGATGTGGCATGACAAATTGGTTTTTGAATAAAATAATTTTTTAAATGATGATGTGGCATACTGACATGGCATGCAACCTAGAATAAAAAAAATTAACTGTATTATGTTTGTATGCCACTTGTTTTGCTACATCAGCACTATGGACATATATGAACAAAAACCTCAAAGTATAGTGACCATATCAAAGATTTTTAAGGTACAATTACTAAAATGAACATTGGGTCAAAGTCGGAGACCAAAAATGGCTTTAATTATAAAACCTAATAGTGGGAACCAAAGAACACTAATTTGTAATAATGCAGTAGTATGGAGAAGTGTATAGAACTAGAGTTTGGCTAATTTATAAAGATCCAGATCGAGCTAATTTAGGGTTCTCCTTAGTACAAGAATATATCAAATAGTTAGCCATTATTAGGAATTAAGTCGAGCAATAAATTCTTAGGGGATAGAGATCTGGGGTCCCATGTCCTCTTGATTGATAAAACTCTAGATTTGCGAACTGTTAACTTAACTTTAGTTCTTATTTATATTACTTAATTAGGATTACAAAAATACCAAAAATATTTTAGGCTAAATAATAGAAGATAAATTAATACCATCTCTGTCGTTCCTTGTGGATTCGACTATCCTACCTAGGTACTTTACTACTTGAGCGATCCCGTACACTTTGGGCTAGCATAGCACATCACCAAGGAAACAAACTATTAAATTAACTTTAGAGCTTCCCTGAAGCTTTGAGGAGTTTTTATTTTGAGTTAAAGGAAGATGTAACATCTAGCTAGATTATAGCTCTTATATTACAAAAAAAAAAAAACAAAAAGTGGAATATTCCACAAACATAAGGATAGACAATTTGATCAAGGGACATTCACTAGTGAACATATTCCCCTCATTACAACCCGTAGTCATTAAAATTCAACACCAAACAAGAATTTCTTGGAGCTCCAATGAAGAGGAATTCCCAAAATAAAATAGGGTCCACTAACATTAAAGGAATAAGTGGAATATGAGTTGCTACAACAAAACCTCAAAGAACCAATGGGGAAAGAGAAGATCAGAGAATATGGAAACTCACCAACTTAGAAAGCTTCTTGGTCAAATCCGTATACAAATTCAAGATTGATGGAGGGGTCAAAAGCATCCTAAAAATGAGTTTTTGGAAATGTCGGTGCCCCCTAAAGATCAAGCCTATTTCTTTGCTGGCAAAGGAGAAAAGAATATTCATACTCGACAATTTTTATAGAATGAACTTGAATGGCATGTAGATGCTTTACTACTTATGCAAAAATGAGGTTGAAACAATTTTAAACATAATACTGATATGGTCAATTGCACAAAGCATCTGTGAATACTAGAGGTGCCTCTATGGCTTAAAATCAATATATACGTGAAGCCATTAATGACATATGGGGGCAAAACCCATCGTGCACTAGGTGCACAATACCTTGAGCTAGGGATGAGAACACACAACGATTGCCATTATATGAAGTATTTGGTTCGAGAGAAACATAAGATGCTTTCAAGATAAACAATGAATTTTCTTAAAAATCATCCGCGATACTAACTTCCACTTATTATCTTGGTTTGATGTATCACATCAGTAGAAGAAGTAAAGGCTAGAAGCAAAGCAAAGCATTGTCTAATGAAGTCTTGACTTCACACATGGCACCCTTCCATAGGTTGTTGAGGCAGATGATGCCCCAAGGAGAACTAGGCATCGGAAAGGACCAACTAAGGAGCCATACAAATACTTGTGTTATGAATTTTATTAAAATATCTCTTATAACACAAAACCTAATTACCAAGTTTAAATTATAAATATAAATTATAGCCGTCTACCTTTATCAAAGGGAAAAATTATCAACATGATGATCTAGCGACCAAATGGCGCTCCTTATTTAATTCATCCTTTAGTCGCGCAACCCTAACCATGTGGAATCAAGCGCCATAAAAACTACAAGGCTATATTCAAGAAGAATAACAAAGCTCAAGAATGTGGGGAAAGGCAATGTCCAGATTGTTGTGGTTTTGCTTCTTCCTTATGAGATCTTGACAATGGCTTCATAGACAAGGAGGATATGGCAAAGCATCAGTAGAAGATAATAGCAAACTCCTTTTGTGTCATGCTGGAGATCATTTATTTCATCACCGAAGTAATGCATATTGTCATCAGAATACTTCGAGACATGAACACAAACCATTGACATATTGTTTCGTGTAAGACTATGTTGGAAGTAGTGGGTTAAAACATAGTAACCCACATACATAAAAAGATTAATGAATAAGACATTAGGCTAAGGTTTCAAACATTTTCTTAACCAAAGTTATATGTCCCAATACTTCTAATTATTAATCACAATATATCATATTAATTTCTTGGTTAAATAAACTAGAAAACACTTACTTGGAATCTCATCCTCTTGAAAGCCGTCCTTGAAATAAACTAATGATCTTCAATTTGCACAAGTATACAACCTCCTTCAATTAAAACATGGACTATTCTCACTTAAGAGGGAACCCAGGAAGAAAAGAACCATCAAGAGATAACTTAATTTATCTCACACAATTGCTTGTCTATTCTCTCATTATATCTCTCCTTATATAGTTGAGAGTGTCCTAGTCTCCCAAGTCTCATCCTAATCCAAATTCAAGATAGAGATAAATCATAAACAATTTATAATTACCTTTATGAGATAAATCTTGATCGAATTCAAATTCATGGATCAAATCATAAGCATATTATAATTATCTCTTTTTATCTTATACCAATCTCTATAAGATAAATCCAAGTCGGATGGCATGATGAATCAGATCTTGTTGGTTTAATCACATTAAACCACAATTGTTATCTCTTAATTTGGTCCAACTAATTTGGCCTTAATCAATCTGATCTTAGATCTGTAATGCACTCAGATCCTAGCTGAGTAAAATCTTATAAACCCAAGTAAATAGCTTAATACATGTGGAATATTAGAAAGTCCAAGTAGGCCAAGTAAGGGAATCATATGCAGAGCTATTGGCATGTTTTCAGTCAGTAATTGTTGACTGTCAGCTACGAGTGCGAACACTTAAGCTTCTGCATGCAATCAAACGTGGTTGCAGGTAATAAATTTTTGTGAGTATAGGGTCGAATCCAAAGGGAAGGCTTACTAGGTCTAGGTGGCAAATAACTTACTAAGTTTGTGAAATCCGAAGATTTTAGGTTATTTATTTTCTAATTATTTTCCTAAGATCTTTGGTTAATTAGAGAGAGCCCCAAGGTTAGATCTAATTGAAATTTTTATTGGAATAAAAGTTTCCTAATTACACTTTAATTAATTAGGAAATAAATGTTCTCTTGGTGCTCTTTAATTCATTAGTTGACTAAATAAATTATCCATACATAGGGTTTAATTTGTTCATGTTCTTTAATTTGGAATGTAATATATGGGCATGATTAAATATTGATTCGGTTGAGATGTTGTGTGAAATCAAATTTTAAAAGATGGGGACGATTTGATAGATGGGATATATATACTTTAATATATAAATATATTATTAAAGAGTATGATATTAGTTTGAATTCAACATCCACCCACGTGAGACTGATCTATGAATGAGATTCTCCTTTTTGAAATGGGCGGTAATGATTAATGGAGGAAATTATGTGGGGTTATCCAACGGTGTGGGACTCACCATGTGGCTCTCCAAGGATATAAACGAGTGAAAAATCCATGCATGTGAGTGTATTTCAATTTGGTTGGATTGCTCGGATTAAAAGTTGGATTTAATTCACGCCATTCAACGGTTGTGGCTTCACCGTATAGCAGATAAATAGATAAAGTGCGTGAGAAGATGCTGATCGCGTTGACTTCGCCACGCGGAGTATTCCCCACCGCATGAAGATATCCTCCTCGTTTTCTTTACTGGCCGGAGAAGGTAAGGTGGGATTCTGTTTCGTTTAATCCCTTTATCAACGGAGTCATGGATCTCCCACGATTATCTCACAATCTGTATAAGAAGGGAGCCATACCGCAAACCCTAAAAATACCTTCCAGAAGGCGGTGAACTCCTCCATCATGGAAGACAAAGAGAAAGAGAGGTAGTTGTGCTGTGTAACAGAAGGGCTCATCGGAGTTCAAAGGATGGGACGCATCGCAGTCGGCACGTCGGGAGTTTCAGAATGGTGCTAGTACTGGAGCCTCGCCGCTGTAAACTTTGATGCACCCTTACGCCTTCTTAAATGGCCTGAATCCTTATGTTAAACATATGGAAACACGAACATGGGTTACGGCATAAGTAACCTAGGTTTGCTTGTGTGTGTTTAAGAGTAGTGATTACTGAGTATTGTGGAACCTTGAATATTCAAGTAACCAAGAGAGGATGAGGGTTCAGTTGGTTCCAAGTTTTATAAAACTTGTGATGATTTATAGAACAACATGTGTTCATGGTTGGGTACCAATGGGAATAGAGGGTGACACGTAGATTGTGGGGGTAACCTAAGAATTATATATATGCATGATAGAACTTGGATAGCAAGGTTGACCCACATGGGTAAATAATAATTGAATCCTATGAATAATATATACACTTATGATGGCAGGCATATGTAGCTCTGTAGATGTTAAGCGAGAGGTAATGAGGTTGGTTGAATCTCGTTTGAGGAAGAGAAAGAGGAGATGGTAGCACAGATGGTCACCTTCAAGAGCTTGAGGTGTTCATTAATAAGAGTATTGGATTGTCAAGGAAAAGTAGAGAGGGTTTGGTTGTTGATACTTTACTTGAGGGTGTTATTGTAGTGAAGTTTATTTCCTCTGGGTTAGAGTATGGGAGGCATGAGACAGAGAGGGACATAGATTGATAGTTGCTTTAAGATCTTCAAACTTACAAGTGAGGTTTAGAGAAGAATGAATAGAGTTGGTTTAGAGGATGAGTTTCTTAGAAAGCATGATTGTAGTTTGCTTAGATCTAGTTTTCAGAGAGTTTTCAGAACATGTCAAAGGGGGGTCTGATCATGGTTTGGGATTATTTATGAAGGGTTTGAAAAATGAGAACATAAGCATAAGGGGATAGTGGGATTTACATGGGTTATCTAAGGATTAACAGGCATGGTTGATTGCCAAGGGTGGCAGGGTATGCTGGGCCCATAGTGCATTAAACCAATATTGTAGAGGGTCTTACATACATACTTGATGAAAGAAGTAATAATATGTCTCTATGGGGATAATCATGTTAGGACATCATGAATGGGTTTGTAATGATAGTTAGGGTACCTACAGGAATAGGAAGTCCAACCTTAGTTTATATGCTCAGGTAGTGTGGGCATGCATGCCTTCTAATGGTTACTCGGGAAAAGACTTGTACAGATTGGTGTGATTTTTGTTAATGGGGGTTAAGATAGTGGTTGTAATCAAATAGTGTTAACCACCAGACTTGTTAAAGTAATGGTTTCATGCATGGGTTTGATCCAGATTCATGCTTGTGTAAAGGTGATAAATGGTAGACATGACGGATTGGGTATAAGATATACCTGGTTTCAAAGAAAAGAGTCAAGTTATATTATATTAATCATGTTTGAGATAGTGTTGCCCAAGATTTGTAGTTTAATAAAATCTACATTATCGATTAATGGTGGTTGTTACCGTAAATGAAGTTTAATCTAGTTGATTTGTTGGGGATGTTGAGGTGTTGCATTTTAGTTGAGTTGTTTATTGTGTTCCAGTGGGTCATCTTTGTATAAATTGGAGCAAGATGCTTAGGATTGAAAGAGAGAGTAGTATTGTACTAAGATGTGGTGAGTTAAGTTCATGGTGGGTGGGACTTGACTTTGGATACCATCAAAAGCCTTATGATCAAGTTAGAAAGTTGGTTGGACCTCGACCTAGTAAAGGTTGTAATAGGATAGTGGGCTATTTGACACTTAGAGAGGTACTAAGACAGTATTCTTGTTATTACCAAATATTGACGTAGAGCTTAGAGGTACGCCCGGTGGGAGTCTCGTGTGATTCCAGTCGTCCCAGATATTGAAGTAAGATACTCTTGCATAGCTCCCACCCATCTCTGGGTTTCTTGATTTGGATATTGATATTTGTTAGTATGCCTGTTGGTTCATGATGATCTGTTATTGATTTCATACACATACTTGTTTCTATGCACTGTTCCTTCGTTATGTATGTGTATGGGTGATGTGTTAGAGGTATTGTCAATTAAAAACAATGATCCGTTGTTCGGCACGTGGCCGTGGTAACACGTGAGTCGTTGCTTCGTCAGATAGGAGTGTAAAGTTTTACTCTGTGTTGTTGGAATGCTCGTTGGGTATGCCCTCCTATGACTAACACGTGAGTGTAGGTACTCGTGGTGCTTGTGTACAGACTAGGTAGGTATGCATAGGTTGAGTATGCGTAATCATTGAGCATAGCCTCCTATTGTCTGGCATAAGACCATTGAGATACGCGGTACTTGTATGTTGGCTGGGTGGGTGTATGCCAGCTTGCCATGCTGGAGGGACGATACTCTGGTCGTCTTTCCCATTAGTGGGAGTTATTCGCTGACCGTATCGATATGTATGAGAGGTGGCACTCTCAATATAAGACCTGAGGCGATTTAATCGGAAGGGTGGTTTTGCGGTACATTTGTTGTCAATCGGGATAGTTTGCTGAGCTTCTTCTTGGAATTCTCTTTCGAGCTTGAGGGTTGATTTTTGGATTAGAAGTCTTTGGTATTGCTATTGTTTGTGGTAGGCTCCTAGGGTTTGGACTGTGCAGGGCATGGCCCATTTTGTTTGGATTGATAATTGTTGATTTATTCATGATATGATATATCTTCCATCATCTTATTGGTTTGGCTTCGTTGTGATCTCTGTGGGGTTCTTACTGAGCTTTGCCTTTGAAAGCTCACTCCACTTGCTTCCTTCTCTTTTTAGGATTGAGGGATTCACTGGATTGCATCAGGAGTTGCGCGAGTGTTTGGGATAGCTCACCGAGGTTCGAGGACCTCAGGTTTACTTTATGAGGGGGATTTGTATTTTATAGGACCCTTGTAGAGCCTTGGTTTTGTATAGACCATTGTAGGGTATTTTGAAAGCTGATATTGATTTAGCTGTAAATACTCTCATTATTAATTAAGGATATGATTTATTTTATTACATGCATTATTATTGACGTAGGTCTTTTATCCGAGTGAGGTGCGCCTCTACTTGGGTACGACCGGTCTGTGCGCGTGCCCGAGGCTTGGAGATTGGGTCAGGGCGTGATAAAGTTGCTTGGTAAAGTGAGTCGATCCTATAAGTGGAAGAGATTATCTAAGTACTAAGAAAATAAAAGAAAATAATGAAGGGTGCAGGTGATTTCTCTCTATGATATGCTTCCCGTGTTGTATGGCTCTAATGACTTGTGAAGATTTTCTCCTATACTTGCAATGATGTTTAGCTATGGATATGGGTAAAACGATGATAGGTTCAGTACTTATGTATACTCAGGGTGCAACCTACAAGTCCTTATGTCTAAGGGACATGCTTCCTATTCTCTCCATATGTCTATCGCATTAGGGAAAGCATTATGGGACCTAGACAACTATCATTACCATGGGGGTACCAATGCTTATGTCTAAGCAAATGGTACCAAGGCCGTCATTCTGTTCCATCATATGAATCTAGGACAATTATCATATACATATGTCTTTGCAATGAGAATTAAGATCAATCGTCACCTGTCGCCAAACGATTACAAGTACTATTAAATCATAGGCATATCCATAACAACACCATCAATTGCAAACATAGGATAATTGAAATATTAAATCAAAGAGTTCATACAATCATAGCATAGATGTTTAATGATCTCAGTACCCCTTTTAGGTTGTTCTCAGCCCTCTCTCCATCTCTCCTTTTGCTCTTTCATCATGGAACACCCATTTTCTTAGTCTCTTCATCATCCCTTTCTTGCTACACAGTCCTCATCATTTGTAAACATCAAAAATACTTTAATTAGTGCTTCAATTGATTCATTTAATCTTCAATTTCACCCAAACAATTATGCATGCTAGTTAAGGTAGAATTTATACAAAAGTGCCCAAATTGGCTCTTGCATACATCAATAAACACCTATTTGTATTCTAAAATTAGCATATTAAACCATCTAGCAAGCTCACTTTTTAGACCTAACACACCCCCAAACTCAAGCTATTGCTTTCCTACAATAATGAACAAGAATGCATGCACGACAATAGCTCAAGCATATTGATGTTTTGGATTAGATATCCTTTGACAATGAAAATAGATGCAACATGACACAATAAGTGAGGGGCTAAAAATCTCAAACCAAGTACTGATGGATGGATAATTATATATATTTTTTTATCATATTTGCATGCACTTTGTATCTATTTTGGTATAGTTTCTTCCACTTTTGTTTTTTGTTTTGTTTTTTATGTAATTGGATAGATAATCAACCACTGCGGAGAAAAGAAGCGAATTCTAGAGCAATTCAGAGAAAAAAAGGGTCCACAACAGCACTTGACACGGTCTTCCACAAGGGTATGTCCACGGGCGTGTGGATTCAAATGAAGAGCAAATAAACATCACACTCCACTTTGACGACATTTCCATATGCCAGAAGACACGGCTATGTAGCAGATGACAAGGGCGTTTATCATAAAATCTGAAATCTATAAAAGGCCGTTGGTTCTACTTCAGAGGGGACTTTTGGCTCATCCAAGAATCAACGGCCACGGTTTCAAAGAGAGCAGAAGGCGGAGGAGACAAAGTGTCATAAAGTTTATGATTTCTTTTATGTCTTCCTTCTTTGTTTTTAGGTTGTTTATTATTAGTATGGGAGGCTAAAACTTTTGTGGTACCTCGAACTCTTGACTTCTAGGATGAACTATTGACTTTTCTTCATATTAACACTAGTTTCCCTTTTTATTATTTCATGTGAATTATCTATGCATGCTAGATTCGTATGGGTTGTTAGTGCGAAAGCGCCAACCATGCTGTTAGAATTGCTTGATGCATGACTAGGGATTGCGGTCAAGCTAAGTCTAACATAGATAATAGAGGGGAGGGGGGGGGGGGGGGGGGGGGGGGGGGCATGCCAAGAGATGGGGTGTTTTTGCCGTGTTGTTAAGCCAACACCAACTCACTCTCCAGATAAGTGTAAAACCTAATAGTGGGAATCATAGAACACCAGAACAATGCAATCGTATGTAAGAAGTCTCCGTATGGAACTAGGGTTGTTTGCCAAGAGATCGGGACTAGCTAATTCAGGGTTCTCACGGCCTAGGAATATATTAATTAGGTTACTAATATTAGAGGATTAGTCATAAAAGATTCCCTGGAGAATAGTGATCCGAAGTACCATGCTCTCTTGATTGTTAAACTCTAGATTTCTTACTGTCACTTTAATTTATTTTTCTTTAGGTTTTAGTTAAGATTAGATCACCAACCATATTTTCTAGGCAAGGTAATATTGTTCTAGTGAGTACTAGTGTCGGTCCCTATGGATTCGACTACCCTAGGATCGGCGTTCTAGGAACATTAGGGTTTTGGTACTCTAGCTATCTTAGCATTAGTCTAGTTTTCATTTTCTTTATCTTATCTTTTATTTTCGGGCTGATTTTGTTCTTCTTTTGGTGAACGTACTAGTGCATGACTAGGAGTAGGGTTCATACCGAGCAGAAGTACCAGATCCCGATTTTGAGCGTTATCCTCATCGCCAGATAAGGGAAACCCTTCTTAAAAAGAAACTAGAATTGGACAGTAGTACAAAAGTAAACCAACCAGAAGCGATGGCAGTACGGACCTATTGCATTGCAAACTTTGCCAAACCAATCCTCGACAGCTTTAGCTCAAGCATAAACACTCCACCAATTGATGGACATGATTTTGAATTGAAACATGATATAATTTAGATGATTCAAAATCAATATCAGTTCAAAGGTTTCAAAGATGAAGATCTATATGTACACTTATCAACTTTCTTGGAGATTAGCAACACTGATGCAGTGAGGGGACTACTTGCAGATAAAGTCCATCTTAGGCTATTCTCGTTTTCACTAGGAGGCTGAGCCAAACAATGGCTAAACTCTCTACTTTCATGATCAAGCACCTTATTGGGTCGGTTGGCCAAGAAATTTTGGACAAGATACTTCCCGCCGGTAAAAATCACGAAATTGAGGAATGACATTTCATCTTTTAGAAAATCAGAGTCAGAAACATTGTATGATACCTGGGGGAGGTATAAAGAGCTTCTTAAGAAGTATCTATACCATTGAACGGCAAATTGGATGCACGTCCAGACATTCTACAATTGACTCAGCGTGGCCACAAAACATTTGCAGGATGCAGCAGCCAATGGATTCCTTTATAACAAGGAACCTTGTGTAGCCAAGGAGCTGATTGAGGAGATGGATATCAGTAGAGTTCTGAAAGGAACCATAATAAACTAAGTCAAGCTGCAGGGATCTATGAGGTTGATGTGTTAACCAACTTGGTAGTAAATATGGATGCATTGAGTAAACGGCTAGACAACATGTCTATTCAGCAGCAAGCACCAGTCATGAACTGCGGAACATATGGAGAACAATTAGATGCTATGTACCTGACCACAAAAATAATTACAATTCAAGATAAACAGGTTGACTTTGTAGGTTGTAAGAACATATATAAGACTAACCTGTATAGTTCTGCCTATAACCTCGTTTGGAGAAGTCACCCAAATTTTTCATGGAGCAACCTGGATCAAGGTCAAGGTGTACAAAAGCCAACTTAACTACCATGATTCTAGCTGCTCACACAAGAAAAGAAAGGTCCGAATCTGGAGAGCATCATTGCACAGTATATATAACAATGATTATCGGATGAAGAAAAATGAGGATTTTATCAGGAACCAACAGGCATCATTACAGAATCTTGAACACCAAGTCGCCTAAATTGTGAAATCTTTGGCCGAACTACTACTTGGCTCCCACCCAAGAAATACTGAAGTAAATCCAAGAGAATGATTGAAAGCCATCTATGGAGATGATGATGATGGGTCTGGTGACGTGCTGATTGGGGATGACCAAGAGTCTGCTGGCACGCAATAAAGATTCAAGGGATGACCAATTGAGAAACAACATCTTCCATATCCCCTGCAGAGTGGCTGACAAAGTTTGACAGGTGATCATTGATAGCGATGTTTGTGAGAACGTGGTGTTGAAGACACTATTTAGAAGTTGTAGTTGAAGACGGAGCGTCATCTAAAGCCCTATAATCTGTCATAACTGAGCAAAGGTACAAATGTAAAAGTAGATCGGCGATGTCTCGTGTCCTTCTCCATTGGCAAGAGATACTTTGATAATGCATGGTGTAACATCATGTCAATGGATGGTGATGCCTTTTGGGTTGTCCAACACACCCAACATGTTCATGCGATTCATACACAAGGTTTTGCGACAGTTTATAGGGAAATTTGTGGTGGTCTATTTCGATGACATCCTTATCTATAGATCTAGTTTGTCCTCACGCTTTGACCCCCTTCGCGCTATCTTTGAGAATCTGAGAACGGAGTGCTTGTTTGCAAGCTGAAAGAAGTTTTCCTTCTTCACTATTTCTGTGAACTTCCATGGCTTTGTTATGTCCATTGATGGTGTTCATGCAGATCAATCAAAGATAGATGAGATCTTGGAGTGGTCCAAACAGAGGACCTTGCATGATGAGCTTCCTTAGGCGATCCTCATTCTAAAGATGGTTCATCTAGAGCTTTAGCACGTTGATTGCCCCCATCAAGAGTGTCTCAAGGGACATGATTTCAAGTGGACAGATAAGGCCAAATCTAGCTTCCACCTGGTCAAATAGAAGATGACTGAAGCATCAATTTAAGCTCTTCCCAACTTCGACAAGGTGTTCGAGGTCAACTATGATGCAACTGGAGTTGGCATTAGTAGTGTTCCGAGCCAGTTAGGGTGACCGGTAGCTTTCTTCAGCGAACAGTTATCGGGGTCGAAGAAGAACTACTCCACATATGACCTAGAGTTCTATGCATAGTTCAGTCACTAAGACATTGGTGCCACTACCTCATACATAAGGAGTTCATCCTAACACATGATCATGAGGCCCTGTAATATATCAATGCCAACACAAACTGAGCAGGCAACATGCTAAGTGGGCGACATACTTGCAGGAGTTCATCTTTACCTTCAAGAATCAATCAGGAAGCCTCAATCGTGTAGCAGATGCCCTTTGCTGTTGCACTTCTCTTCTCACCAGAATAAGCACCAAAGTTGCAAGGTTTGAAGCCTTCACAGATATATATATGGTTGATCCTTCCTTCGGGCAGATACTTCAGAAGGCAACCGATACGCATCATCATAATTTTATTTTGCATAATGGTTACTTGGTTCGTGGCCTACAGCTGTACATCCTTGACTGTTCATTGCGACAGCAGATTATGAGCGAATTCCATAATGAGGGGCACTTTGGTCGTGATAAGATGTGCGTCCTCATAGCTTCTGATTTTCATTGGCCGAAGCTGTACAACGACATTGCTCACTTTCTGAAGCACTGGTTTTTGTACCTTCTGGCCAGAGCAATTCTCACCAATCCACGCTTATAGACTTCCTTACTGGTCCCTAATGCTCCTTGGCTTAACGTTAGCATGGATTTTGTTCTTGGCCTTCCTTGTACTCAATGGGACTTGGATTTTATTTTGGTGGTGGTCGACAGGTTTTGATAGATAGCCCACTTTGTAGCTTGTCGGAAGACCTTGGATGCCACCCACATGCCCATGTTCGACGAGTAAGAGGAGGAGATCTCGCCCATCTATAACAACCAAGAGGAGGAGATTGGTGAAGCTATTTATCATGATTATGAGGAGGATATCTCGCCCATCTACAACAATGATGATATGGAGATCTTGCCCATCTACGATGATTATAAGGAGGAGATCTCGCCCATCTATGATGATGATTATTAGGAGGAGATATCGCCCATCTATGATGATTACGAAGTGGAGATCTAACTTATCTATAACGATTACGTGGAGGAGATTGGCAAGTCTATCTATAATGCTATTGTGAACTCGAAGGCGAGTTCTTTCCAACTCGGGGTGACTGATGAAGGAGGCTAGTGTCAGTTGGTGCCAAGTTGGCAGATCACCTTAAATACTGGAAGTGATCGAGCCAATTTCATGATTCGAGCAATTTTGGGGGCGGCTCTGTATTTTGGCCATAACTATGGCTATAGATGTCGGAATCACGCGTTTGATCCCAATCCGGAAAGCTCCTTTCGGCATGTGCCACGTGGTCCCCAGATCGACCTGGTGGACATTATCTTTGAATTCAAGTTTTGCTTTTTTCCAGCCATTTCACTGTTTAGATATTTTTTTGCTTTTTTTAGTATTAAAATATTTATCAAATTAGGATATGATTTGAATCCGATTTGATCTCATATTTTTAGAAGTTATGTAATCTGTTTAGATTTTTAAATTTAGATAAGTTTTAGGTTTGAATAATAATTTATAAATTTTGGCAATTTAGATAAGATGATAGGGTTTTTAGGTTATTCTTTTCAAACTATTTAACCTAGTTTGTTGGTTTGTCTTAGACTATTGAATTTTGAGTAATATTATTTTTCAGAATTTCAGAGTATGTTCTCTGGTTTTTTTTGTTCTTCATTTTTTCTTCCTTGTGGTCCTTGGATCCCCTTAGCTAGCGAGATAATTGCTATCTTGCCCGGCGTTAGTCGGGGATAAGAGTTGACATAGGTAAGATTTGTTTGGAACCTCAAAAACGTTTTCCCATAAAAAGTGGATATGGTTAAGCTCCATATAGCACTGTTTTTTGTTCTCTTTGCAGCATCCCTTACCGTCAACCATCATTTCAAAAGACTAAAAGAATGGCCCTGCATTCCTCCAAAGGACATTATGGGAAATGTGGTTGAAAGACTTCAAAATTGCTTGGGCATTCCTCTAATAGGCATCGATGGACAAGAAGTGAACAACATCTTTCACAACACTTTGCATAGCCAAAGTCAAAACTGAAAAGAATGAAAAATTTCAATATGAGATTATTGGACATATTCCTCTCATCATGACGCAATCGGATAAATGGCGCCCAAGTCAAGCCTTAGCTGATAATTTTTTTTAATCAACGTATTCTTCCAACCATGTTTGACCATCCTTGCAAGTCCTACACACCGAGTGCCTTTCTGGTGGTTATAATAATATCTACTAAATCACGTTAAACTTGGAATAGGTATCTTGCGTCGCACATTTACGCGAGATCAGCATATAAGATTAGTTGAACATTTTTTTGTCCGTACCACTTGTGAGGAGAATTCTCTTTTAAGTTTTTTTTTTCTATGTATATGGATGCCCAATCTCCCAACTTCCTACAGCATAAAATCAATATCAAACATTATATGTCATGTAAGAAGATATTAGGATGTTGCTTTCGTGACCTAAGGCACATGCATATGCATTCTCATGTATATCTCAATCAGTAAAAATATATGCAGATACCACAGATGGTTCGTGAGCCCTTCTAGCAAAAAATATGATATTTTTGTAAAATATTATTCTGGTAGGGGAATAACTTCATGGTTGTAACAACCTCCACCAGCTTGTGAGTAGTGCGTTAGAAGAGGACGTAGATTGCTTATAACATGGAAGACACCTCAATGGCCAGCTTCTTTAATCTTTAAAAGAGTATTAGATAATGTCATGCATTGAGGTTCTTTTTCTTTGAATGTTTAACTTATAATGCACTTGACCCCGCATATCCAAATTAATAATCAAGAAAGATGAGTTCCTTTACCAAAATTGTAAGAAGATTTGAGCATAACAAGTAAGTATTCTAACTATATAATGAAATTTGAAGTATAACATCATTCGGTTATGCAAGTAAACTTATGCAAAATCCTGGCGAGTCAACCCAATAAATTTATTACTAGCAAGAGAATAACATTTTCCATTTTCATGACAAGGTTTTATTTAAGGGATATATATATATCCGTATGAACATATGGCTAGGCGATGGGGCTTACTAGGTTGAACGACCGAGGATGTTTGCAAAGCCCATCACAACTTGGTTAGGATTTGTGTGAAAGCTTTTATCCAAATACGAAAAACTAGATCGAATTTTAATTTTCTTATTATCACCGCTACAGATAATAAAAGTAAATCAATTTTGAAGTATGACCGAAAAACAAAAATTCCATTTTATTTGTTTTACTTCGTGACATTAATTTCACCCACAAAGTAACAACAACTTCTATTCAATATGGTGAAAAACTTCCAACATATGAATATTTGTATCACTGTTATTAGTAGTAATTAGAGAGTAAAGTTTTGAAATCAAAGCTTGAAACAATTGTTTTCATTTGAAATAAAATGTTTCTTCTACATTAAAGGCACTATGACGCAACTCCCGAATTGGTATTTATACACTACCCGATTTGTAGTCGGGGATAAGAGTTGACATAGGTATGATTTGCTTGTAACCTCAAAGACTTTTTCCCCCAGAAAGTGGAGATGGTTAAGCTTCATATAGCACTCTTTTTTGTTTTCTTTGAGGCATCCCTCTCCGTCAACCATGCTACTAAACAACTAAAAGAATATCCCTACATTCGTCCAATGGACATCATGGGTGTAAAATCCGGGGATTTTAGCGAATAAAACTTTTCTAGCAATTCGCTTTAGTCTTTTAGGGAAAGTTCCCAAAGTTAGATTTATTTGAAACTTTTGGAATTTGAGATTCTCTATTTGCTCATTAAGCATTTGGTTGATTAATAAATAGTTATTCTCTAAATTGATCTCTAATGATTTATTAATTTATGTTTTTCACCATGTTTGGAATTAATTTGATTTAATTGAAAAAGAGGAATTAAATTAGTTAATGCCCTAGTAAGGGTTAATTGGGCTGCAAGGAACTTAATTATAATTTCAGAAAATCTGTGGACTTAACCCAAAATTGTGCCCCTTTCACAGTTGAGGGATCTACATGGAACCTGGGAAGAATTTGGGGGCCTATATGTAAAAGGCCGTCCAAACCATGCAAATAGAAGTGGTCGTGATTAAAAGATCTTGTGTGGATACATTAGTTCAAGGCATGAGCTCCAATACTAACCCTTTATTCATCCCTTAAGATGAAATAATCGGGAGTGTTCAACTAAAAAGGGGGGTTTAAGCTCGAGGATAAGAGATGAATCCTAACTTTCCAATTAGTGAAATAATGTTGGCCATTCATCCGAAGATTTGGTTTAAGTTCGAGGTGATGACGAATAATCTAACCATCCATCTTCACACAAAGTTGGTCGTTCATTCAAGCGTAGTACGTGATCCAAGGCATAACGGTGAGCCTTTCACCGTTCGATCACATAGGATTAACCCTCACCATCATATCAACGGAGTGTTGATCCCGGAGTATGAGCGGACATTCGTCTCCTCCAGCAAGCTGCGCTACCGCGCGAGCTTGTCACCTTCATGATCAACTCTGGCCGAAGATGGAATGGAGGCGATCACGATCACGTTCACCCCCGCAATCACCGGGATCGTGATCGTGTTCCACCCCTGCCGAGACTACCTACAAGAAGAGAGCCGGTTCTTGGATTTCCAGCACCGCCTTTTCTTTTCTCCTCCTTCTTTATTCTCCGGTGAAGCACCTCATCCTGAGCCCATAAGAAGTACCTCTGGTGATCCCAGGCAAACTACAGGAGAGTTCAAGTGCTTAAAAGATGACACGACCATGCAGGGGACATCGCCACCACCATCTTCCATGCGGGTACGGTACACCACGACCAAAGCTCTCTGTGAGTTTTCTTTTTTGTTGTTCTTTGGATTCACATGCATGTATAGCAGGGGATTAGATGCAAGTGGAGCTCCGAGAGCTTCCATCGTTCACTGCCGTAGGACCGAGCATCGGAGGGAGGAAAGGCTGGCGAAGAGAGGGTGTGCTCCGACGAGGATGATAGAAACCGATGACCCTCCACTCCAAGAGATATTCGCGGTATAAAGAGCACCATCGGACAGTAAGGACCTGATGGCGGAGGGGTGCCGCTTGGCCACAAGCTCATCGGCGGCCACCGCGCTTGACCAGAGCGCCGCCATCTCTCCAGACAGGGCTTAGGCTTAAGTTAGGATGATTTAGATCATTAAAAGTTAAATGGTTTGGTCTAGTGAATTATAATGGCTCAATGTATGTTAATTGTCTACGCTTAATCAATTACATTCGGTTCAACGTAAAGTTAACTTGTTAGGTTAGTCAGTTAAGAATTGGACTGAATGTTAATAGATGGTTAGGTGGGATCAAGTTAAGGATTTAAATTTGTTAGGCTTAACCAACTCCAAAGAGGCTTGGGTTTGACCCACTTTAATGATGTTATTTGGTTTAACCGGTTGAATCAAGTCATGTTCGGAGAAATTAAGTTGGTCATGTTCCTTTTTAAATCCAATCCGGTTTGATCGAGTCGGTTAGGGATTAATGGATCAAGTTTAAAAGTTGAGTTTAATCAACTTTAATGCATGGGTTGAGTCCAATTGATGTCCAATGAATTGGGTCAACTATAACCAACTTCATATGGGTTAGGTTTAATCCATTCCTAATAAGCTAAATTAAGTGAACTTGGTTCGATCAACTTAGAATGAGTTGAATATTGAGTAAAAGGTTAAACGGTTATACTTAGTCAAGTCATAATAGACTTAGATCCAAACACAAATCAGGTTAAATTGGGTTTAATAAATTAATTTAGGTCCAATCAATTTTAGATGGGGTCCAAGTCGTGTTAAAAAGATTAGGTTCAACCGTGATTAGTAAAGAAAAGAGAAAAAGGAAGGGGTAAAGCCATTTTTGGTCCCTGAAAACGGGACCAATGTTCATTTCTATCCCAAAATTCAAAATTTGTTCAATATGGTCCCTATTTATTGCATATTTTTACATTTTTGGTCCCTATATATTCCATATTTTGGCATTTTTGGTCCGTATTGCTAACGTGGCGGTTATGTGGAATACCAATGAAATGCATATAATATTTTTATTATTTTGTTTAGGTCGTTATTTTACTGATGTGGAGTAATAAATGGCAGTATATGCTGATGTGGACCGTATTTAACAAATTTTAAATTTTTGGGATGGAAATGAACATTGGCCCTGTTTTTAGGGATCAAAAATGTCTTTAACCCAAAACGGAAATATGAATTGTGTAAGGACGGGGCTTTGAACACAAGCAAACCCAACCAACATAATGGGCCTTAACTGTTGGGCCACTGTCACACATTTGGCTGAACAGTCAGGTTAAATTGATTAAGGTTGGGTCTAACCAAATTATAAAAGAAATAAAATAGAGGGAGTGAGTATTCGAACCCAAGACCCCACAGCCATAATGGAGCACCTTGACCATCAAGATATAACAACATTTGGGTAAAAGGTGGGGGTCAGGCATGTAATCAGAAACTGATATGAAATAGTTGACCATTAATTGCATCTAGGGTTTATCAGTGTTATCGTTACTGATATAGGCTCCATTATCAGATTTCCATATAAAGCCGTGTCAGGAGGGAGTCTTGTGTGATTCCAGATATGCCTGGTAGACGTAAGTACACTTTCCTAGTTCCTGCCCAATTTTGGGGTTTTCCCTTGCTTTGTTGATTACCTTGTTGGTATGTTCTCACCTCATTGTTTTTCTTGATTAAGTTCTTGTGCGTATTGTTTGATTGGCTTTGCTGGTTATTATTTCTTGATAGCATGCTTTCTTGTTGTTACATATACATAGTTGAATTCTGCTTTATATGGATTATTCCTGTTTTATGTATATATTTGTTCCTTGTGGGATAGTACTTACTATACATAACTGTCCATTGATCAGCACATGGCCCTTAAAACACGTGAGCATGTTCTCTATCCTGATAAGAGTGTGTTAGTATTACTGTCCAATGTTGTGTGTGCTCTCTGGGTATGATCACCCTTTGACCAGTACTTGACCATGGACACATGTGTTCTTGTGCATTGGCCAGATGTGTATGTGCCAGCCTTTTGCTTGTTCTTATGGAGTCTCTCGCACAATGCAGATTTGGTACGGGCGCCCAAGGAGACGACACCCTAGTCGCCCTGTTTTCCTGTCAAAGGGAGGATACTCTGGTTGTCCACCTGTCAGTGGGATGATATGCTGGCCGTATACGTATATATAGAAGCGCTACCAGACTCGAGGGTCTGGTTTGATTAAGATTGAGGATCGGCTAAGGTTGATGATTACTTCGGAGATGACTAGAGGACTTTCTTTAGATATTTTGTGGATTCATTGTTTTGTCTCTCAACCTTTTTGTCTCGTTTGATTAGGTTGAGTTTGGATCATTAGCTCTATGTTTTTTGTTTGTTCGTGCTCTTGATGTGTTTCATGTGTGGATTACTTTCCTTGATTGATATTGTTAACTTCATTGTACTCCTTGCGGGGGTACTTACCGAGCTCTCCATTCGAAAGATCATTCCACACTCTTCCTTTTCTTTCCAGGTTCTAGGGGAAAGTTAAATTAGATTTGGTTGCTGCACCAGGGATGGAGACATCTTCCCCGAGGTTCAAAGACTTCGTGTCTTCTTTGTGTATGAGGTTTCATTTGTAGGACCCTTGTAGGGCCATTAACTTTGGAGGGTGTCTAAAACCAAATTTGAGTTTTTATTTCTGCTATAACTCTGAATTATTTATTTAAATTATGTGAATTATTACATGGTTTATGATTCACCTAGGCGTGTGTCCGAGTGGGGCTCGTCTCTGCTTGGGTATGACTAATCTGTGTACGTGCCCGAGGCCTGGGATCTAGGTCGGGGCATGACAGATAAATATGGTATCAGAGAGATAGCATGTAGATAATTATCAAAAGTGTCAGATTAAAGTTGCACTCAAATAAATGACACCCTAGTTGCCCTAGTGACTTAGTCAAATAGAATAAATTGAGTATTGGGCCTGGTAGATAAGAATTCAAATGACTTACTAGTGTGTTGTTGCTTGGCAGAGAGAGCAGATAATTTCTGAACTGGAGAGTTCGCAGGAGATAGAGATAGTCGAGGAGGACCCCACACCATTGAATTAGTGACTCATGGATTTCCTCTCTGATCGTGAGTTAGGGAAGGCCTAGAGGGTGAGGAGGTACATACAGTTGATAGCCAAGAACGACGTGTTGTTTGAACGGATCATGGAAGACGAGGGTGAAAGGATGCCATAACCAAAGCTTCGAGCTCGGAAATCTCCTTTATACATTTTTCCAGCAAGAGGGCCACTACCTAAGGGGAAAGAATGGGTTAGGTGTAACCACTGTGGGGGATCCCGCCATGACCCGATCGGTGGTGTAGCAGAGTTATGTCGTCGCTGTGGGGGCATGGGATATCGAGTTGTGGATTGCGAATGTTCCCCTCCTAGGTGTCTTTTATATGGAAACAGGAACCACAACACTCGCAACTGCCCGGAGGTTTCACAATCAAAAGACGACGCGTAAGAGTCATAAAACCCGTGGGGCTTGTTTTAGTTTTGTTATGAACAAGGTAGTAGTTTTACAACCATTTAGGTACTAAGAACTAAGATTTCTATTTTTAGACATTGCTTTTAATGATAATAAGATTTGACTTGACTACCATATGTATAAGAGCTATCTTTTATCTAACCAATACTGAATGCTAGTAGCTACGATAATGAGAGGTCGAAGCGGACGTGGGCAGCCTCGTAGACGGCCACACTGCGTGGAGATACCTCAGCCTCCGGTAGAAGAGGTGCCCCAACCTTAGGTGGAGGAGGTTCCCCCACTGTCGGTCGATATGGAGGTGGAGCAGGAGCTGCTTGCTCAGTCTGAGGCTGCAGGGCCGCAGGCGACGGGCCCAGATCCAAGGGGGAAGGCACCCCCGATTACCATGATAGAATTTATTCCTGATATGATGGGGCTCATTCTAGAGCCAAGGTAGTAATAGGCACAACCTCTACCCCCACCCGTAATACCAGCTAGTAGTAGGGGACTAGTAGGGGAGATCAAAAGGCCCTCTCCTGGACCGTTTGAGGGAGATGCCAACCCTGAGGCGACTGAGTTGAAGATTAGATAGATGGAGAAGACCTTCGACGTCTTCCAGGCCAGTGAGTCAGAGAAGGTCTGGATAGCTGCTTTCATGCGATAGAGTACTGCTGAGGATTGGTACCTCGGGGAGGTATGACTGAGGGAAGGTGTGCTCTTCCAGACCTAGAAGGATTTCAAGAAAGCCTTCTTTTTCAAGTATTACTCTCGGGGTCGACTGTTAGAGATGGAGAAAAAATTCATCCATCTTATCCAAGGTGGACTGACGATTGAGCAGTACGAGATAGAGATCGATAGGTGGCTCCGGAAAAGGGACTAAGTAATATCCTGGGTCAAGCTTCCGGAAAGAGCTCCGAAAAATTGAGGTTCTAGTGTAAGTATCAGCCATATGGCAAGTTTTCTAGATCTCTAGCAGTATGAGGATGCGGAGGACCACTAAAATGCTTCACATGCAGGGGGCCGCACAAAAGGGCAGAATGTTGACGCGCCTCCTAAGCCTACTTTGCATGCGGCAGCTTAGAACAGCTTATTACTCAGTGACCTAGGGTCAAGGCTAAGCATGGAGCTAAACAAGGAACAAACAAACTCGACCACAAGGGTACGTTGGTACCTCCCAATAGTCAATTTCTTCTGCGTAGAGACAGCAAGGTGGTGACAATAAGACGAAGACAACTGGGACAAATCAGGCGTCTTCCTCTAGTCAGAGACCAATGACTTATGGACGGGTAAATACATTTTGAAGTATAACCGATAACCAAAAATTCCATTTTAGTTGTTCTACTTTGTAACATTAATTTAACCCACAAAGTAAAACCAACTTTTATTCAATATGGTGAAAAACTTCCAACATATGAATAATCGTATCATTGGTATTAGTAGTAATTAGAGAGTAATATTTTAAAATCAAATCATCAATGAAACAATTGCTTGCATTTGAAAGAAAATGTTTCTTCTCCACTAATAGCACCATGACGCACCTTCCGAATGGGTATTTATACACTACTTGATGTGTTGTCCGGGATAAGAGTTGACATAGGTACGATTTGGAACCTCAAAGTCATTTCCCACCATAAAGTGGAGATGGTTAATCTTCATATAGCACTCTTTTTTGTTCTCTTTGCGGCATCCCTCTGCGTCAACCAAGCTACTAAACGACTAAAAGAATGGCTCCACATTCCTCCAATGGATATCTTGGGAAATGAAGTTAAAAGAATTCCAAATGGGTCGGGCATTCCTCCAATGGCCGTTGATAGGAAAGAAGTTGAAGAACTTCCACAATGGCCCATAATTCCTCCAATGGAGCTGAGCAACCAAGTAAGCATTAAAGACTATATGGCCGAAGGTTCTAGTGTTAACGGAGTATAGCCTTAGGCAAAAAGGGCGATGGAGATTTTTTTTTAGATTAATGACATCATTCCAAGATGTTGCGCCCTCGATATATTCATTGCATATGAAGATGTATGTGGGTGATGTGAGCCTAATACTTATGGTTTCCAAAATCGAAAGTTGCTTAAGATCAACTATAAGGGGGAGATACTCATGCAATGAATCTCCTCCGGATACGATTTCACCAAGCTGCGCTAGTTAAAAAATGAAAATCTAGAATTCTTTTACTACAATTTAGAACTATTGATGTTTCACCATTTGGTGATAAACTTTCGCACACGGTGAAATTTAGGCAAAAAAATTAAATTTAGATTGGATAGTAAAGTTGAAAGGGACATATATGCTTGATGTTTCGCCATTTGGTGATCATTTTTCGCCATCTGGGAAGGGGAAGAAAAAATAAATAAAATTAAGAATTATTTTACATTCAAAAATAGGAGGAAGCATGGATTTCTAATTAATGAATGTTGGGTTATGGACCAAGAATACTACAATACTTTCACACCCTCCGTAGAGGCGAGTTACTAATCTAATTTCATTAGGGAAAAATTACTGCACAGTCCCTGACTATTTACTTTATGACTTTTAAGTCCCTTTGACAAAAAATTAAACTTTTTAGTCCTCCCTTTTTAACATAATTACTTTTAAGTCCCTGCAGTGAGCTTTACCCGTTACCTTTTGATTAAAACCCCAAAATAACCTCCCATTCCTTCCCAAAATCAACCATTTTGCTGAAAAGACAGGGATCAGACAGCAAGCTTTTGTCCTTCAGTCCATGTTGTATACTTCCAGCTTGCAAAAATAGGAACTCCTCCTCTTATTCTTCTTTTTTTTCTCTCCTTCCTTTTGTCTCCTTCCTTTATTCTTTTGTAGAGTGATTGTATTGTGTTTTTAGTCTTGTAGAGAAGTACCACGTAAGAGAGTCCGAGGCGGCAACAGGCTGGGTGGGAGAGTCTTGCAAAGTCAAACAACAAAGGTAGATCCACTTTCCCATAGTTTTTTCATGGCTTGCGTCATATAATTATGTTGTTTTTGTAACGCCATTCTTGTTGCAGGATTTCGATAGAAACCATTTTCGCCATCGCACGATATGGAGGAGAAGGTCTATCCTTGGTGCTCACTGTGCTTCTTTGTTGGGAGTCAATAATAGATAATATATGTGAACTGTGGGACCTTGAACCCTTTGGCGTGAGAGTGAGTTATATCACATCAGATGAACATAGAACAACTTGTCCCATTGACAATTCTACGGACTTTGTGCGTATGTTCAACATTATACACTCATTCAAGAAGAATATGGTCGACCTTATTGTGGACACAGGTGAAGTGATCGTTGGCGACTAGTACGGGTCTTTGTTTCCAACGTAGCGTACTATCTTTGTTCTCTGGCAATGTAACCTTTAGTATGTGCTTGTTATTTTCTGCAAACATGTATTACAAGAACGTAAGCATTTACGATTTTCTTTAAGTCTTTAGTATTGCTCTTATCTCTTTACAACCGACCAAAAGTCTTTAGTATTTTTTTAATCTATTTATTATTGACCGTAAGGCTTTAGTATTACTCTTATCTCTTTATTATCTACAGTAAGTGTTTAACAATAGTCGTATCCGCTTATTATTATGTTGTTATGTTTAGTATTGTCTTACTTAAAAGAATCTATTTTCAATCATCAGGGATCCTCTAGCCGAGAGCATATCCTTGAACATTGTGCATTTTTCTCAAACTCCCGAGATTGCAATGCTCAGAGTTGGCAAACAATTTCAGAACGTGGAACACTTCAGGGATGCCCTCCGTGACTTTACTATCAAAAGGAATTTTGACTTTACCTTCATTAAAAATGATAGAGAAAGGGTGAAGGCCAGATGTGCTAAGGCAGATTGCGATTAGAGGGTCTATACTTCTCGAGAGGGAAAATCTGCATACCTTTAGAATAAAGACATTGCAGCCCACACATATGGGTAGTGGTGGTATCAGGATGAGTTCCAACCAAAAAGCATCCAAAAAATGGGTTTGCGATCGTGTGATACCGAAGCTCAAGGATCGTCCCTTATATCGGGTCGTCGACATTCAACGGGATATTTTGCGAGATTACGGAGTGTGTATTCCATACAAGCAAGCATGGATGGAAAAAGAGGTGGCTTGAAGCGTTCTCCACGGGGTTGAGGTACAGAGCTGTGATTTGTTGTTATGGTACGCAAAAAATGTAACGCCCTGACCCGGATCTCGGGACCTCGGGCACATCAACAGACCGGCCATACCCAAGCGGAGACGGGCCCCACTCGAGTACAAGGCCTAAGTAAACAGTAGCAGATAACAAAATAAATTCATAAGTTTATTAATCCAATAATACCAAGTATAAATCAGAGTGCTAATGCGGAAAATAAAGTACAATGGTCCAAAGCCCTAACATATCCAGGCCCTATATAGGTCCTAAGCCAAGTATCCTCACTCAGAAACAAAAGGCAGGGAGATCCTCTGACCTCAGCAAATATCCCACCCCCACCTCTTGAGCTCGAGTCAATCTACTTCTCAAGACCTGAAATGAGAGAAGGGAAAAGTAATGAGCTTTCGAAAGGAAAACCCAGTATGTACCCTGCAAGGAATCTCAAAGATGTGAGCACAATAAAAAGATACATGATGTCATAATCAACGAATCACCAAACAATCAGATCCTAGGAGTCTACCACAAACATCAGCAACGGTACAACTCTTGTCCAGCGATAGCCCTCGGGCTAAGAATGAGATTCCAAGAACAGCTCAACAAAGATCCTCGGTCACCACCAGTCAGAAGCAATGAAAGGCGACCTCAAACTACAAACAATGACCTTAGGTCATGAGCGATTTAACCCGGCGTTCGGTAGCGCCACCTCTCTCTTATGTCGACATGGTCAGTGATCGACCCCACTAACTGGAAGGGACAACCAGAGTACTATCCCTTTGGCCAAGAGTACCAGAACGTCAGGGTGTCCCATCCCCAATGCTCACGCAACATCCGGAGCTCACCTGCTCCACTGAATCCGGGCGGAAGAAGAAACTCAGTTGGCGCACACCTACCCGACCAACACACAAGTACTGCGTATCTCCATGGTCTCATGCCAGACAACATGAGGCTATGCTTAGCGAGCCCGCTCACTCCACTGACGCATACCTACCTAGCTGCACACAAGTACCACGAGTGCCTACAGTCAAGTGGCGGCCCACGGGAGGGCATGTCCAACGAGCATTCCAACAAACAGGTAGTAACAACACTACCACAAGCACACCAATCATACACATACGAGGAAAGAGAGCAAAACAAACATGTATGTGCATGTATCCAAGGAAAAAAAATACCACAAAGAAGATATGCTAACTAATAGCATTCATCAAAGCAAGAAATCCAAACAATGGGTAGGAGCGAGGCAAGAGTAACTTACCTTTAGTCGCAATCCAACAACTCCACCGTATCCGTCCCGACGAAGCTCAGTGCTCCTCGTCAATATCTGATAACCACGAGTCCCAACTCAATATACGCTCGAGTGGTTTTCTTTATTATTATTATTTATTTATTTTTTTTCTAAAAATAATAACATCTCTAAGGCAAAACCAAAAAAATGGGCCCGACCCATGACATGAATTCAACCGAAACTTTTAGTTAATCTTAATTCCTTAATTAAATAGGATAAACCCTTTATCCTCAAATTTCCAAACTGGCCCAAAGGCCCAGCAAACCAGCCCAATTCCCTTGATCAAAACATAATCCCAACATCACTAAAATAATAATTCCTGAGAAGCTCAAAAATAATATCGTCAATATCACCACAATAATATCACCAAAACTATGCATCAATATCACCTCAATAATAGTACCATATTAGAACCTCATATTGAAATCATACCACAATAATCACCAGAACCATACTTGGTACTACAAAATCATGCACTTATGATTACTCTCCAAGAATAGAAATAGAGTATGCTATGAATACCCAATTTTTAATTACAGAGAACCCACCATTCTAACCAACAGTGAATATACACACTCATAATTACACCATAAAATCCTCAAAACCAACCAACATGGGTTTCATTCAAACAACCACACAATCCTGAAAACTCACTGGCAGTCATAGCATGATACTTTCATGCCATCAAGAAGTAAATGAACCCTTTACTAACTCCTCTATCCTTCATTTAATCTCCATTGGCTGGGCACTAAATCTGAAGCTATAACCATCTTCATTCCACTCTCTACCAAATACACATGCCAACAGCCCTTGATACCTTTTAAACTCATGAAACACCAACTAGGACACATCATCACTGCACACACACACAGACCCAACAAAGTAAGTGCACAACCATCATCACCATTATCCCATGCATACACAACTCTATCATCTCATCTAACAACCCATATATGCATTCTATCAAAGCTTGTGTTTTATTTAAGGTCTAGCAAAAGAACTCAGACTATTAACAGTAGTTTAAGATGCTTACGTGATCGCTGGCGACTCTCTATTGATGGCAGTCGCGGTGGTACGAAGTCCTCCGGCTCCTCTCTCTCTCTATGATGGCGACAGCTTGCTGGGGTTTGGAGATCGCCCTTCTACTTATAGAAACTCGCGGTAGGGTTTGAATGGCTACAATCCCAATGATCACGGTAAGATTGAATCTTTCTATCAGCTGCCGGCGCAGCGATCGTGGAGAGAGACCTCTCTCTCTATATATCTCACTCTATGTATTTCTCTCTCTACATCTCTCTCCATATCTCTCTATATATATAAGTTTATATATAGATATTTCTCTCTATACCTGTCTCTATATATATAAATTTATATACAAGCAAATCTCTCTATCTATATACATAAATATATCTATTTAAAAGATATCATACAAGATCCGTCCAAGCCTTATTCAAAAATTATTTCAATGGCATCCATGACACACCCTCCTCCTATTCTATTCCTCATGTAAGTTCAACTTTGCATTTAAACCCTCTACTTTAAATATTTGAACTCACACGACACCTTTTTTTTTCATCATTATCTCATTGTATTGTATACATTAATGTCCACCCATCCCATCTATCAAATCAGTTTAGTATATAGATAAATATATATATAGTACACATCTTATCATGATCATTTGGTTATGTATAAATATATCATGTCATCTATGAAATCAAATTTGATATGAACATATTAAAATTTATTTCATCTAATCCGATAAACTATTTATTTATTTATCTATACATTGAGTCATATCTTTAATCAAATAATATAAATATCTTCTCATATATATATATATATATATATATATGTGTGTGTGGGGTCCATGAAGACCCATTCGAATTTAATCCCTCTTGTTAATTTATATGGTGCACTTTTGCACTTAAGTCCTTAAAGTTCCATATATTTGAAAAGATCACTTTAAATTCTTTTCTTCAATTAACCGAATCCACGATGAGAAAAGTTAACCCTAATCAAGAGATTAATTATTTTAATCCCTCTTTCTTCATAAACTCGAATAAATTCTAAGTTAATTAAATAATAATTAGAAAACTTTTATTCCAACTAAAATATCAATTAAATCCAACTTTGGGGACCTTTTTTTTAATTTTTTTATTAAACAAAGATTTTAAGAAAATAATTAAAAAATTAATAACATAAAATCTTCGGATTGCACAAAAAAGGTGTTGGAGACAAATCCTGGTAGCGTTGCCATAATTGACAGTGACATCGAGCGATTCAGACATGGTTTTTTTGTTTCCGCACTTGTGTC
Source organism: Dioscorea zingiberensis (assembly GCA_026586065.1). Lineage (NCBI taxonomy): Eukaryota > Viridiplantae > Streptophyta > Magnoliopsida > Dioscoreales > Dioscoreaceae > Dioscorea > Dioscorea zingiberensis. Next base: position 22,863,656 of record CM048824.1, on the reverse strand, counting down.
ATCGGCTTCAAGTTGGGTTGCAGGCCTTTGTTGTTCATTGATGGAACACATTTGCTCAGACAATATGGTGGCACCCGGTTAGGAGCGACGGGCAAAGATGACAATGAGAGATTCTTCCACGTCGCATTCGTTATAGTGGACAATGAAACCGACGACAATTGGTCTTGGTTCCTCACGACTCTCAGGGATACAATATATGTAGATAACAATTACGACAAGTGCATTACATTCGTATTCGACAGATCAAAAGGTCTCGTTAATGCCATTTTAAGGGTGTTCCCTTCATTGTCTCACACCTATTGTTTGCGATACTTAGAGGCGAACTTCATGAAGGGAAATACTAGTCTCGAAAAAGCATTGGAGGAGGAGTGTTGGGCCCTCTTTATCAGTATCCCATATGTATGTCCTGCTAAAGAATTTGATGACGTAGTTAACGACCTTTGGCCATATCGGCATAAGCGCACCGTTGGCTAATCTAGAAGTCTAATGTTGACCATTGGTCGAACTATTTATTTAGGGGGTAAAGATGGTTTGAGATGTACTCGAACGTACTATTCACCTGTGACTATAAAAGCTTTACTATTTAGGGTTACTCTTTAGTATCGCCTATAACTCTTTACTATCGGGCTTAAAGCTTTACAATCTAGTGGAACACTTTTGTATCCCGTATAACTCTTTACTATCAGGCCTAACGCTTTACTATCTAGCTTAAGTCATTACTATTGAATGGAAATCTTTATTATCCCACACAACTCTTTCTTATCTTTTACAATCGCTTAGTGTTCCCAGGTACAAGCTCATGAATATGATGTATGCCCAGCGTGAGCATGTCCGGCGCTGGGGAACACATCTTAGCCCTGCAATCCATCGGAAGCTCGAGGACACTATTGAGTCAAGCCGCTTGCTCTATGTAGGCCGTTCGGATGGTAAGTAATTTGAAGTTATCAACCAGTGCAGCTACGCGGTCAATTTATGGAAAATGACATGCTCTTGCAGATATTGGGAAGTCTATGGAATACTTTGCATTCAAGCTTGTGCAGCAATCGCAACTACGGAGGCAAGTGTACATCGCTTTGTAGATGACTACTTTACGGTACAAATGTACGCCAATGCATATGTAGACCATATTTCTCTAGTCCCTGGCTATGATAAGCTGACATATGCATCCCGCGTCCTCCAGCTACAACCACTTATTATGAAGAGACGGCCTGGGCGGCTGAGGCGGACAAGAATTGAGTCATAGGCTTTAGATATGAGAGAGTTGCGGTGTCTGCCGCTGTCAAAACACTGGCCACAATCGCAGGACTTACAACGCAGTGTTTATTGATTAATTTGCTCTGTCTAGGGAATAAGGTTTACTTGTTATTGCGTAATGAATAGTTGAATTTCGAATGTAAATATCTGTGATTGTGACCATTTTTGACAAATACAAAATGTGACATATACGTTTACAAAATGTTTACATGAATTCATTTGCCTGGTACAGGATAGTAAACACATGGTAAAAATAGTAAGCACTTAATACAGTATAGTAAGCACTTCGTATGAGATAGTAACCACTTAGTATAAATAGTAAATACTTAGTCATAGATGGTAAGCATTTGGTTAAAATATTAAAGAGTTAGTCTTGATAGTAAACACTTAGTAAATGATAGTAAAGGCTTATTCTTGATAGTAAACACTTAGTACATGATAGTAAAGACTTACTCCAGAGATGGTAAGCATTTGGTTTAAAATATTAAAGATTTAGCCTTGATAGTAAATACTTAGTATATGATAGTAAAGACTTACTCTAGATAGTAAACAATTAGTCGTGATATTAAATACTTAAAATATGATTGTAAAGACTTAGAGATTCTTTGACGATGCTTCTTCAGTCGTTGGTCGCTTTCGTTTTCCCGGCGAAGATGCTCGACTGAATTAGTTCGTAAGTATGTGCGCGACATACTCCAGCCGTAGATGTGGAACCTCAGAGTGATTTTGGCTTCTAACCATTCAATATTCTCTCCATGAACCGCATGATGAACATGGGGCAGTCAATATTGTCCTCTTTCTGTTGAGGGCAGTCATGGTCATAGGAGAGTGTATACTTGTATGTCTCGCAGCACTTCCCTAGCTCTATAGTAAGTGTAGATTTGAAAAGATTCCTCTGCGTTTAGAACAAAGAGGGTTAAGCGGGTGTGAAGGGGAGAATACGAAATATGAAAGAGACTGACCTACCATTTCCTCAGTAGCCCTGTCATATGTATGGCAGTTGAGAGATAAATAGTAAATGTAGTATCTCCTCTCTTTATCCAAGACGAGGAAGTGGAAATGCTTCTTAGAAATGATGGGCATAAGTATAGCTTCCACATTGTCGAAGGATTTGACTGCATTGGCTATAAGTACGAGGTAGTCATTGGTAGTGTGGTGTTGTTTGGACACTATCGACGCAAAACGCCTGGTGATGGATCTACACCTCTTTTATGGTACGTCCATGACATCGTAGGCACAAGACCTTTTTCCTCGACTAGTTGGTATAATTGGGCGCGGTTGTAAAAGCCTATTCATTCTTTCAAACAATTGTGCTAAAAGAAAAATCATAAGGCATATTAAATAAACAATTATGTGAAATACTAAGTAGTTAAGTGATATATTAAGCATTTAAGTGAAGTTCTAAGCTATTAAGTAAAATGTTAAGCTGTTACGTCAAATACTAAGCTGTTAAGTTGAATACTAAACAGATCATATAGTATAAAGATTGTTTTCACCTGTCCATCATGTAGTTCAGGTGAAAGTAATGATTTCTTGCTTCTCTTTTTTAAGGCACTTGAACACTGTAGAACGCATGTTTTTTGGAATAAAATTAGTCTTGATCGGCTATACATTTTATGTTCCTTAGATGGACGCCTCTACATCAATCACATTTTATGATGGGTGGTAAGGAGGTACCGAGTCCCCGACGGGAAGTGGGTCTCTAATGAGTATCTTACAAGCGGGGGTCGTTTCCACTGCCTCTGGAGGTATGCCAATTTTCAAGATGGCGGGAGTCTTTTCGTCGACAAGGAGACTGTCGGCTTTCATAATGACGGGGACGGGGCCCTCCTCAGATTTTTTGAGGGAACTATGGCTATGATAACTTGGGGGGTTTCTATGGGCCCTTCCTCGCCAGTGGGAACCAACATCTCTGCATCAATTTGTGACGTGCTCTTAAACATCGCAAAAGTTTCAATTCATGAGTCGACGCTGTGCCTTTGTTCCTCACCTTCCCTTTCTCACACCGGCAGACTTCTCTCAACAAAATTAGGAGCTTTATTCTTTCGAGCCCTTCTTGACCATAGTTTGCGGGCAACTGTTTCACTTACGACATCCGCCAATGTAATTGGGGGTTTAGGGGAAGCTTCTAGGCGCCTGGAAATAGTTACCTTTCTTCGTTTGGCTGGTGGGGCTTAGTGTGGAGATTTTCTAGCTCCTTTCTCCGGAGCGGATTGTTAGTCCCTGGAAAGCAACAAATCTATTTTCTTGCGTATTGTAATGACCTCCTCCAATAGTGTTTCATATGCGCTCTTCAAGCGCTGCATTAAGTGGTCGTTGCTTGAGCTTGGGCTTCTTCAATTGGACGGAGTATGACAAACGGCATACAACTCCTAGGCCCTGCGGTGCCGGGATTTCTTCTTAGTCCTCTTTTTGCTACGCTTCTGATCACCTTCTGTGACATATGGACCAGCATCCGTACTAGGTTTCTCCTCCATGGCCGTGCCATGTGGTAGCTGGATATTAGTGATGACAGCCTCTTTTGCGTTTGCTGGTACGAGTTCGGGGAACTGTGAGACAATATTACAATAACTTTACTAACATTATATCACTTAAAAAATAACCGCCGTAGAATAGTAAAGACTTTAGAAGAATACTAAAGCCTATAGGAGAATAGTAAAGACTTTAGTATAATACTAAAGCCTTTAGCCGGATACTAAAGACTTTAGTACAATACTGAAAACTTTAAACAAATACTAAAGACTTTGGCCCAAAACTAAACAATTAAGAGTTGAAACGATGGAGTAAGGTTACTGCTTTTCCCTTGAAAGATGCGATAAGTACCTTGACAGTAGTCGTCTTCTTACAACTGGTCTCACCGTAATACAAAATTCTTTGTGTCGGCCGAACTCCAGCTTATTTCCAGAATCAGTTACTTCATAGAAGCATATAATCAACACGAATGAGCACCATCTAAGATCGCCTATGTTCGTGGCCTTTTTTCCAGAATACCTTTCTTATACTCGAGCAGCTGTTTGTTGGACGTCGTCCATAAGCTATATATACATGGCCCATACCCATGCATATGTCCCCAGTGCCTTTAGGTTATCAGCATAATGAGCACTCCAATTTGAGGCCGTGCATGATGTGGTTGGAAACAAGAAGACACCCATCAAATACACTATCACTAGTTTCACAAAGTTTTCCTCCTCCCCTGGCATATAAACAAGTTGCAGCAATGTGTTTTTCATGCAATCTCGATTCCTTGAGTAGGCTTTATCGAGGTAATTTTCCTCAAATGCGGATCGGGCGGTGGCTCTTTTGAATTCCATGGCAGTTCCACTGCAGTGTAGAATAAGGTTTATGGCGACGTCAGCTGGACAGAAACTCAACATGCTTTCCCCGATTTTAAATTTTTGTAGGCAAACGTTATAAGCCTGTATCAGGGCATCCAGCATGCCTCTTTCCTGAACTATTCTCTTTATGCCAAGCAAGGAAGCAAATGATATACAGTTGATGATTTTTTTATGTCTTCGGCTCATGTGTTTGTTCAATTCAGTGAGAGTGTCAACTAGTGGACCCATGTAGCATCTTCTATTAACAAAATTCTCAGCCATGGTATAGTTATCTACAACAGATACATAGGATTTTAAATAGATACATAGGATTTTAATAAGATAAGGCGAATATCAAGAGGGTTGTCTAGTATACTAAACAGATTAGGCCGATTTTAAACACTTGTTAATGATTTTTAAAACAACAATCCACAATGAAACACAATTTGTAAATCATACAACAAAAAGTACATAAACAACACTACCGGTGTACATGGTTTTAGTGGCTTACTATTACACATGAGAAAAGAGCAAATCTCGTAAAACTCTAAACCCTAAATTCCACAATATGATTATAATCCACATGCACAAATTGCATTCTATCACTAAGGATTGAAAAGAGGGAAGAATATAACCCCAAAAAAAATAAGAAAGCAAGAGAAATCGATCATCGGCGGAGAAACCCCAATCTTTTCGCATAAGAATGCTTAGGGTTGCGGCGTGGTTTCTACCTCCTTTGCAGACTTCGGTTGAACCGAGGCAAACGGGAAAGGAAGAGGAGACGAAGGATCTTCCGGGCTGATGGTGTGGTGGCTTCTTCTTCGCGTGGAGACGATGCTTCAACGATTTAGGGAGTTTGCAGAATAGAAAGGGACATAAAGGAGGGGAGGGGAGAAGTCGTTCAAGGGCAAAACCATCTTTTCACTATGTGATCTGTACGGTCAGGGGCCGTGGCAAAACTGTTCATACCTCTGATAACTCCCAAAGGTAGCCTTGTCTTTTCACACCTCTGATAACTCCGTTTGGAGGAGTTTGGACTAAAAATTAAATCACTCGGTAAAGGAGGGACTAAATAGGAATAATGATATTTGAAGGGATTATATAAGAATTTGAATAGGTTTGGGAACTTTTCCTTACTTTACTCTTTTATTAATTCGTTCTAGGGAACACACAATCTTGGAAGAGTTGTAGGAATAATCAATCTTAAAGAGTCTCTCACCTAAACACTCGTTCTCTCGGTGTCTTTACAACCCCCACCTATTGAAGTAGATCTATTTGTATATAGAGGGAGCGTTCTTATCTACACCCCTATAGATCTAGATTGGCAACTAGAGTTGTCACAACGTAAAGCATCAATACCATACAACACATCTAATAGGATCTCAAAAATTAGGACATTCATTCAATTATAGAAATCCATACAAGCAAAATTAAACATAAATTTGGAGGTTCATCATGCCTAAGTATCTAACAAGTTATTTCCTCGTCAAAGGAGAACACAAATCCAACGCAATATATAAGAGAAAGATAAGAAACATGATACGAAACACCCTTCCCTCCACCATTGGCGAGGGCCGCGGGTCCTGTTTGTGGAGATGCCTCTTCGATGCTTGCTATCACTTTCTTGCTCCAAATCTTCAATGATGCAAGAATCTCCAAGGTGGAGAAAGGGTTGGAGCCCCAAAGAGAGGTGATGAGTTCCAAGTTCCAAAAAAACCCTCTCTAAACCGTAAATCCTCAATTTATAAGGTCCAGGTTGACTCACATGATTAGTGACCCAATAAGCTAAATTCAGGCTAAAATTAGTAATAAAATTGGGTCAGGTCAGGTCTGAGTGCGAGGCGTGCCAGCGGTCGTGAGGGCGTACGGCTTCCCGCATGCCCTATTTCCACATGCGTGCGCCCAGTGATGCGGCGTCATGCTCGCCCGTATATCTCTTTTTAAGTTGGAGATGTGTGCTCAAAGCGTGCTTGCGGCGCTGTGGGCGCAAGGATGCCTGTAACTTGGTTCGTGCAGGCGCATGTGGGCGGACGCCAGGCCACATGGCATTAGTAAGTTGTATTTAGCTTCAATTTGTGCTGCATCAGTTCCAATTTGCTCTCGAAGCTCTCTGGGGCCCTGAAAATAAGAATTAACACTAATTAAGTATTAATGGGCAAGAATTACTTAAAATCACATTAATAATGTACAATGAATTGATATAAAAACATGATCAATTGAATGCTTATCAACGAGCTCTAAATAACTGATAAAGAGATGTTCGGCATGACCTTAATAAACTGAAAATATGATTATAGTATAAAGTATTTTGTTTTACCTTGTCTTTCTAAACGGGTTTTTTTTTGGATAACATGGAGCATATTATCCGCTGTATAGATGTGCTTGACACATCAAATGCTAAATCATTTTTACTACGACGTAATGCATAGAAATGTGAGAGCCACAACGCTTTGCATAGCCAAAGTCAAAAGTGAAAAGAATAAAAAATTTCAATGTGAGATCATTGGACATACTCGTCTCATCATGATGAAATCGGATAAAAGGCACCAAGTCAAGCCTTAGCTGATAAATATTTTTTGATCAACGTATTCTTCCAACAAAGTTAGACCATCCTTGCAAGTCCTACTCACTTAGCATCTTTCTTATGGTTATAATAATATCTACTCAACCATATTACACTTGTCATAGGTATCTTGTATCACACATTTACAAGAGATCTGCATATAAGATTAGATGAACATTTTTTGTCCGTACCACTTATGAGGAAAATTGTATTTTATGTTTTCTTTTTTCTATGGATTAGGATGCCCAATCTCCCAACTTCCGACAGCATAGACTCAATATTTAACCCTATATATCATGTAAGAAGATATAAGGATGTTTCTTTTGTGATCTGAGGCACGTGCGGATGAATTCTTATTTATATCTCGATAAGTAAAAATATATGCGGATACCACAGATGGTTGGTGAGCCCTTCTAGCCAAAGATATGATATTTTTATAAAAATTTCTTCTGGTAGGGGAGTAACTTCATGGTCATAACAACCTCCACCAATGTGTGGGTAGTGCGTCACAAGAGGACTTAGATTTCTTATGAAATGGAAGACACTTCAATGCCCTGATTCTTTAATCTATCAAAGAGTATTTGAAAATATAGTGTACATAGGTTCTTTTTCTTTGATTAGACATGACTTATAATGCACTTAACCCCGAATATCCAAATTAATAATCAAGAAAGATAAGTTCCTTTTCCAAAAATGTAACAAGATTTGAGCATAACAATTAAGTATTCTTACAATATGAAGAAATTTGAAGTATAAAATCGTTCGGGTATGTAGGCAAACTTATGTAGAAACCTAGTTAATCAACCTAATAAATTTATTACTAGCAGGAAAACTACATTTTCCATTTTCACGACATCGTTTTATTTAAGGGATATGTATATATATATATATATATACGTATGAACATATGCCTAGTCCAATGGGCTTACTAGGTTGAACGACAGAGGTAATTTGCGAAACTAACCAAAACTTTGTTCGGATTTGTGTGTAAGCTTTTATCCACACACGAAAAACCAGATCAAATTTGAATTTTGTCACTATAACCGTTTCCAATAATAAATGTAAATCCATATTGTTGTATGACCAAGAAACAAAAATTCCATTTTAGTTGTTCTACTTTGTTATATTAATTTCACCTACAAAGTAACAACAACTTCTATTAAATATAGTGAAAACATAAAACATATGAATAGTTGTATCACAAGTATTAGTAATAATTAGAGAATAATGTTTTAAATTCAAAGCATCAATGAATCAATTGTTTGCATTGGAAAAAAAATGTTTCTTCTACATTAAAGGCACCATGACGCAATTTCCGAATGGGTGTTTGTACACTACGAGATGTGTAGTCAGGGATAAGAGTTGACTTAGGTAAGATTTATTTGGAACCTCAAAAATGTTTTCTGCCAAAAGGTGGAGATGGTTATGCTCCATATAACACTCTTTTTTGTTCTCTTTGTGACACCCCTCTTCGTCAACCATGCTACTAAAAGACTAAAAGAATGGCCCCACATTCCTCCAAAGGACATCACAGGAAATAAAGTTGAAAGACATCCAAATTGGTCGAACATTCCTCCAATGGGCGTCAATGAACAAGAAGTTGAACAATGCCTTCCGCAATGGCGTAGAATTCCTACAATGCAGTCGAGCGACATGGTAAGCACTAGAGCCTATATTCTTGCCTGGTGCTAATGGAGTATGGCCTCCGGACAAATAACATGGAAATTTTTTCTTTGATAAACGACATTCCATGATGTCTCCCCCTAAATATGTTCATTGCATATCAAGATGTGTGCATGCTCTAAATAATTCATGAGGAGATGTTCGGCATGACCTTAATGAACTAAAAATATGATTATAATATAAAGTATTCTCTATTAGCTTGTATTTCTAAATGGGTTTGTTTAGATAACATGGAGCATATTATACGTTGTATACATTTGCATGACATATCAAATGCTAAACCGCTTTTTCTATAACGAAATGAATAGAAATGTGATAGCCACAACACTTTGAATAGCCAAAGGCAAAAGTAAAAAGAATGAAAAATTTCAAACTGAGATCATTGGACATACTCCTCTCATCATAACGCAATCGGATAAAAGTCACCCAAATCAAGCCTTAGCTGATAAATTTCTTTTTATCATTATATTCTTCCAACCAAGTTTGACCATCCCTGCAAGGCTTAGTCACTTAGTGCCTTTCTTATAGTTATAATAATATCTACTGAACTACGTTCAACTTGGAATATGTACCTTGCGTCACACATTTACGCGAGATACACATATAGGATTAGTTGAACATTTTTTGTCCGTACTACTTGTGAGGAGACTCATCTTTTATGTTTATTTTTTTCTATAGATTTGGATGTCCAATCTCCCAACTTCCGACAATATAGATTGAATATCAAACCATTTATGTCATGTAAAAAGAAAAAAGGATGATGCTTTTGTGACCTGAGGAACGTGTGGATGCATTCTCATGTATATCTCTTTGAGTAAAAATATATGCGGATACCACAGATGGTTGGTTAGCCCTTCTAGCGAAAGATATGATGTTTTTGTAAAAATTTATTCTTGTAAAGGAATAACTTCATGGTCATAACAACCTCCACCAGCTTTGAGTAGTGTGTTACAAGAGGACTTAGATTGCTTATAACATGGAAGGCACCTCAATGGCTAGCTTCTTTAATCAATAAAAGAGTATTAGAGAATATCCTGCATGGAGGTTCTTTTTCTTTGATTAAACATAACTTATAATGCACTTAACCTTGAATATCCAAATTAATAATCAAGTTGAGTTCCTTTACCAAAAATGTAACAAGATTTGAGCATAAACATAAAGTATTCAAACAATATAAAGAAATTTGAAATATAACATTGTTCGATTTTGTAGGCAAGTTCAAAGCAAATTGGGAAGGGCCCTACGTTATAGAGGTCGTCTACGAAGGAGGCGCGTACCAGCTCATTGATGCCAACGGAGAAAGACCAATGCCGCCCATCAATGGTCGTTTTCTAAAGAAATACTATGCTTAATGTAAAAAATGTTTGTCTATGACGGAACGTCTGGTCCCTTATAGGGGTAGACTAGTCATGTACAATTAAATGTACTTCCCGAGGCAAAACATTAATTTTATGTACTTTTATATCAAATTCATTCAATGAAATAAAGAGGCATGTGTTTGTCTATGATGGAACGTCCGTCTCCTAGTTCGAGGCAGATCGGTCATGCACAATTAAATGTGCTTCTTGAGGCAAATACACTGACCCCTTATGTTTTTTCAAAAAAATAAATAAATTTAAAAATAAGAAGTAAAAAAAAAAATTTTTTAAAAAAAAAGAAAGAACAAAAAAAAGAAAGAACAAGAAAAAGGCAAAAAGAAAGAGAAAGAAAAAGAAAGAAAGAACAAAAAAAGGAAAAAAAAAGGGAGGAAAAGAAGAAAAGAAGAAAGAAAAACAGAAAAAAAAGAAAAAAAAAACAGAAAAGAAAAGGAAAAGAAAAAAGAAAAAAATGTTAATGCTTTGGTTTTCAAGTATGCAGATGTCCCACTCATCATACAATGTTAAAGGCTCAAGTACATGCATGATGGTGGTTCCAATCATTTGAATGCTCAAGTTCTTGACTATATACTATTATGACAATGTACTTATTAGTGATAGTCTTGTGAGTATTGTTGATTGAAAAATGAATATGGGACTTTCATGGATGTCATTGAGTCAATGGATTTTATTCCCCATGGTTCTTGTTATTTGGAATTTATTCCTCTCACATTTGCTATATAAAGAAAATAATAATAGTCTCTTGATAGAAAGAACCTAATGAAAAAGGGGCAGAAATAAAGAAAATTAAATCATATTCATAAGTGCTATGTTTATAATAAATATTTCGAAACCAACTACCGAAGCAAAAAAAAAGCTAGGAAAATAAGCTAAAAATAAATTAAAAAAAATGGAATGAGAAAGTCCTTCAATGCTCAATAAATTGCAAATTCTTCAAGCTATCTCTTTATCCAAAGCTTCTATTTCTTCATCCAAAGTTTTTACTCTATTTGAAATTTCATGAGCTCTGGATTGAAGTTGATTTATCGCATCTGAAATGTCACGAGCTTCATTCTGAAGTTGATGGCATTCTGAAATGAGTTCTTGACGCTTCTCCTTCTTATGTTGCCTTGATGGAGATTCAATGTTAACATCGACATTAACACCATCACCATCTGGTTCTTTCACAGGAGAGGGAGCATCCTTCACAATTTCTTTTGAAGAACCTTGCCTCGAAGGCGGAAGAATCGTCATCTTTGTGGGTAACTAAGTTCAAAAAAAAAAAAATTCAACAAAAAAAATTTCAAAAAAAAAAAAATCAAAAAAATTATTAAAAAATAAAAAAAACCTTCAGTTTAATTTAGTGAAGATGTAACTTCGACATCCGCACTAGCACTAGCGCCATCACTAGATGTGGAGGTGGGGGCATCTCTGATGAAGTCCGCAGAATAAGTCCCCAAAGATGAAAAGCTATCATCATCTTTATCAGCTGGAATGCAATCCAAAGTGCGAAATTCAAAATTCCAAAAATAAAAAAATAAAAAAATAAATAAATAAAATAAATTTTTTTTAAAAAAAAGAGAAAATGATACCTTGTGGTGTATTGAGAGGAGCGTTTTTAGTTCCAACAGCTCCTTCAGCCACAATATTGCAATCTTGCGGGATTATTTGACCTAGAGTCAAAAAGTTTTATTAAATCCGTTACATATGTTTAAACATTTGTGAGGGGATATTTCCTTACCGGTAGGAGAGTCATGAGATATTCCTAAGTTTGATGGGAGTGCATCATCGATCCTTAGGACTGTTTGAAAATTGAAAGTTACAAATTTGAAAATAAAATAAAATAAATAAATAAATAAATAACAAGGTAAAAAAAAAAATTACCTATTGGAGAATTGGAAGCAACCCTTACATCCGCCAACAGGGTATCATCAATTCGTATACCTGTTGACCAAAAACTTTGAGTCAAATAAAATTCAGATTTTGAGTCAAAATAAAAAATTCTGAATTTCAGACTTTGAGTCGAATAAAAATTTAGACTTTGAGTCAAATAAAATTCAGATTTTTAGTCAAATAAAAAAATTCTGAATTTCAGACTTTGAGTCAAATAAGAATTTAGACTTTGAGTCAAATAAAATTCAGATTTTTAGTCAAATAAAAAAATTCTGAATTTCAGACTTTGAGTCGAATAAAAATTTAGACTTTGAGTAAAATAAAATTCAGATTTTGAGTTAAATAAAAATTCTGAATTTTACAATAAAATATAGAGATTCTGAATTTTTACAAATTCGGAATATAAAATATACTCAAAATTTCTGAATTTTCGGAATTAAAAAAAAACTGAATTTTCAGAAAAGTCCACAAAAATTCTTAATTTTCAGAATATAAAAAGTCTGAATTTTCGGAAAAAAAAAATCTCTGAATTTTCAGAAAATCCATAAAATTTCTGAATTTTCAGAATATAAAAGAAATCTGAATTTTTTTTAAAAAAAAACCAAAAAAACCTCAGATTTTTGAATTTTTGGAATATAAAATTCTTAATTTTCAAAAAAAAGAAAAAAGAAAAAAAATCAAAAAGAAAAACACCCTCAGATTTTTGAATTTTCGGAATATAAAATTTTGAATTTAAAAAATAAATCAAAAAAATAAAAAAATAAAAAAAAGGGCATACCTTGAGCTCGTTGCCACTTCGCTGGAATGGAAGAGTCCGCCGGAGAACGATTCCGTTTACGATTATTAAAAATACTATCGTAAATGAATAGCGGTTTTCTTGAAGATTGACCTTGATCCTTATCTTTTGTAAGGGATCCTTTGTAACCAAAGTCCTCCCGAGTTAACGCTGCAACATCCTGATTAAATAAAGCTTTGACACTTTTGAAACATTTCTGTGCATAAAGAAGTATAAGTTTCCCACTCCTATCATGGTTAGGAATATAGAATGAACTTGAAGTCCTTTCCCGAGAAAAATGTAGCCAATATCCTGCGAGAACCCCAAGAGAAGGGGCCTTCCTTATTAATGTACTTGGGAGAGTGCTGGTCGTATCCAAACTGGCGCCCAAACCTATGAGGATTGTATGGCTCTGCATGAAAATTCCCAGTATAACGTAGAGGGAGGACGCCGCAACGAAGGCATTTCACATACTCCATAGTGTAGGAATCCAATTCATCAGGCCCTACAAAAAGCCTGGAATCTCGCACGGTTTCATCATTATGATATAAGTAAAGGAAAGGACGCCATGTAAAGTTCTCCTCTTTCCTAATGAATAGCCTCACTTCTGAAGAACGGCCGAATGGAGTCGGAGAAACATTCATATGATGTATCATTTCTGGTATCCTCGAAAGACCTGGGATAGTAGACCTGTCCTCATCAATTGGTCGCCGGAGATGTATTCTATGGAAATGGCTACCGGCCCATGCATATAGAAAGTGTGAAGGAAAGACTATCGTGGAGAACCCGGGACCTTTCTGATGTTTGGCCATAACATTTAGTCCTATGTATATACGCGCCAGAACCGCGGGGGCAAAGGCGATCTTCCTTCCAAGAACAATATCGGACGCCATAAGGAAAACCCCGGGTCTGATTACAATTGTAACGCCCCGAAAATTCTGAGTTATCTTTTGGTTGGTTTCCTAATAAATAATGAGATGGATTAAAAATTTATAATGATTTGTTTGTTTAAAACTCCAATTAATAAAAAAAAAAAACGGAAGTTAAAGGGGGGCTAGGAATCCAACTTCGCAACTATGGGGTCTGTCCATTCCGATTCGAATTAGTTCGAAGTGGATAATAGTGGAAGCCAGATTAATTAGTTGGTGAATTACTTAAGTGCCAATTAATCAAGATTAATTGAGGGGAAGCAGACAAACGATAGAGTTCCGACAATCGTCGATGCAGTCCGACGGGAGGCGGGCAGTGAGGATACAAAGACGCCGTGATGATCGAAGTCAACGACCCGGGATTCTCGGATCTAGATCGATGGTTCATAAAAAGGAGAGACTGGTTAAAGGTGACGAGACATAAAGTGAGGGGGCAACTTTCATCGATTAAAGTTGATACGACACAAAGAAAAAAATAATAATAATTAAAGTTAAAGAAAAAGGAAATAAAGGGGAAAAGAAATCAAATAAATTAATATAAAGTAAATGTGATATTTTGATACTTAGGGCATCAAGGAAGAGATGAAATGAAATGAGATTTCATACTCTTCTCAACCCTTGCCCCTCTCTCCCTCGCACTCACGAACACCCCACCCACGCTCAAGGCCGTCAGGAGCTCACCGCCGGCCGCCGGTCACCGCCCGTGTCTCCTCCAGCGCTCAGCGCTCTGTCACGGACACCGCTGGCCCACGACCACTTTCGGTGAGCCGTCCGTGAGTAGCGCTGGCGCCGCCTCCAGGCCGGCCGAGCACCACCACCCCCTCTTACTCTCCTCTTCCTCTGGTGGACTGATCGGCAAGTTAACGGCGCTCGACAGCCGCCATCGTCGACCTGCAGCCCCACTATTGTGAACTGTGAGATTTTGGGGAATAACCCTACTACTCATGCTTTGATTGGAAAAGAAAATTAAGTTGGGGAATGGGAGATAGTAGGAGTATATGTGTCAATTATGAGTTGTGAGATAATAGATGAGGATGCCATGATAATTTTGTTAATGTTGAGAGATTGGTTGTATTTTTCGGGGTCCGAAATATAGGGGAGGTGCTGCCCGATTTTCTTTGTAGGAAATCATATGAATTCATGCTATTAACTTCTATGCTCATGTCTTCATAGTAAGGAGATGAATGAAAGCTTGTGGTACTTGGAAGCATGCTAGTTAAACTTGCTTAAGTAAGAATAGCTTCCATGATGGCCATGCTTAATGTCCATGCTTTAGATTAACTATGTTACTTGTCGATCATGATCAAGGGCATTCTAAGAGGTTGGAAAACAAATAATGTTAGTTGAATAAGGAAGCATGTTCTTATGTGTCTAATACTTTTCGTATGCCCTTTGAGTAAAAATCTAAATTTAAGTTAAGAATATGAAATCCGTGTTCTTAAAGCTCCGTAATTCCTAGCTATGTATCCAAATCATGGAGAACACGAATCGTGCATTTATTTAGTTGTTTTAATAATGTTAGGAAGAGGAAAAGATCCCACGGACGCGGAAGGAGAACCAAGCCATTCTTAGGATCCTTGACAGACTCGGTGAGTGGACTTTCTGTACATTACACTGTGTGCAAGAATTTATTCGCATTTGAATTTCTCATGATTTATGCGAGTTTTGACTTGGAATGTGTTTGCCGATGGCTTTTCTTCTCTTTTGTTGTTTTATATAAGTATTGGGGATTTCACTCTTGTACATATTACAAAGTTGAACTAGTATATTCTCTTATAAAGAAACACCTTAAATTGGTAGAAGGAGGAGTCAGTAAGGAAAGCTGCACCCTAGCTAGACATACCGGAAGACTCAGCGAGGATAGAATTAGGAGCACTGATATTGGGTTAGGGATGGAGAGGTCTTTTTTAAAAAAAAAAGAAAAATGGTTTCTAAAAAGGAAAACTCATATCTTCAACTGTTTTATCATGAAATTTCATCCCGACTTCGAGAAGCCCATATCAGTGCGAGGTGCATTATGCATGACGCTTCAGGCACGGGGAGACTTCCCTCTGATCGTCGAGGATGGGCGCTCCGCGCTCAAGGATCAGGTGTGACAGGACACAACCCCTGATAGTTGTTTCTTCCGGGGAAATCGAAACTAAGGGTGCAGGCTAGTGCTTCAGGAGGTCTTGCTTATCTATATAGTTGCATATACTATGCAAAGGATGATAATAATTAGCATTTGTATTTGCATGGGTTTTTGGATCCTGTTTCCGAGTACAAAGGCATATTATATCGATTCAAGATAACATACAGATCTCCATGTTTGAATTGCTTGCATGCTAGTATCTTACTTGAGTTTGAGATTTGGATATATGGGACAGGTACGCAAATACCTGGCAGAATTGTTCACAATTCACTGAGCTAGCATAGCTCAGCTTCTCGATTGTTGTTTTACATTGCAGGACCTAGGCAGGGGCCTGCCCAGTAGGTCATGCTACGGACGAGGGTCGAGGTCTAGATGGCTCTGGCTTGACTACCTGTTTTACATTTATGTTATAGTCTTGAGAACTTGTTATGTAATTTGGATTATGGTTGTATTTGGGGCCTTGCCGCCCAGACTTGTTGTGTATTGTGTTATGACATGATCTCGGTCATGTTTGGACTCCCAATAGGGAGCAGGTTATGTTATGATTATGACTCTGTTTAGAGTATTTCCTTATATTATGTATCTAGATTTCACAGCTTATGGGTTGGGTGCGCTCCCGACCCAGCTGGTGTGACATTGGTCTCCTTGTGGAAAGGGGGTGTTGCAACAATACGCCCGTTTGGCGTAATAAAGTAGCATGTCCAGAGGGCCACAAAGGCAGCCAAATCCGTAGCAGGAAAGAGTTTTGGAGGATGATCAGATTTGGAGTTGTACCGGGAGTCAAACTCTGCTCTCCTCGGCTTTCTGAAAAATTCTATCCAATCTTCAAAGGATACATCTTTGTGGCGTGAAGATGACCTCTGCCTTGCCAACCATTGAAAAACGTCAAACAAGCTTTTAAGGAGAAAGAATTCAGAGGTACCTCTTTGGCGAAGTATAGCGTTGCTGGGGATCACTTCGTCATACATGTCACCATTGATGCGAAGCCCTCCTAGCCTCTTGATGTCCCATAGTGAAATCCCGACTTCCACGTATAGCAAGTGAAAAGTGTTGGTGTCTGGACACCACAACTCCACCAACGCCTTGTAAAAATTGGAATCCAAATCATAATGCCCGACTGAAGAGATGATTCCTCCAATCAATTCTACATAAGATAATTCCTTCGAATAATTCTTAACAATGAACTTGGCCCAATCTGCGTAACGCGAAGAGTTGTTCGATTCGCTCCGGACGGGACTCCTGCCTTTCCATCCCGGGTAATGGTTAACAATCTTATGTCCAAGAGGTTGGAAGATTGTCAAATCCTTAATATCTCCTTCAGGCTTTAGATGTGCTGCATGAATATTGCCATCTTCGCGACAACACTTCAAAGTTAGGCGGGTAGTAGCTACGTAGGTTGAGGACTGCTTTACCCAATCGGAGTGCTCCTCTCCTTCATATCTGATCGCAAGCCCTGATTCGGTACAAAAGACGGGGTTATGGCGGATGAAATCTTGGCCCGAAGGAAACTCATGGAGGTCTTGACCAACGTCCGAAAAAGGCTCACTATGAGGATGTTTAGCCATAATGAGAAAGGAAATTTGGGTGTTCCTACTTCTCTCACTCAATTTCACTAAAGAGGATTTCGTGAGAGAAGTATGAAGGGGGCATTTGTTTATATAAGAAAAATAGTTTAAGTTTTAATAGAACTTAAACATTTAATTTTAACAAGCTTAACACCCCAATCTTAATTGAAGAAGGATCTTATGGGATAAATATATAAACAAACATATTTATACATATATATATATATATATATATATATATATATGGATAGATACATACAAATATCAAACAACCTTCTAGAACAATGGAATTTTAATCCTATTAGCTGAGATTAATTCAAAAAAAAAATGAATAAATGAATGATTATTTATCTTCAAGGATATAATCATCTTTTAATCTTATATAAATAATATATATATATATATATATATATATATATATATATATATATATATGAAATAAACAAAAGAATAAAATTTCAATATTAATCTCGTCCAAACCCATGGTTTTAAGATTTTTTTTTTTAAAAAAATCTTATCTTGAAATTAAAAAATTAATCTTATCTAAAAAAAAAATAAGAATAAAAGGGGCTACAAAGAGCTAATAAGGGCACTTTCTGGAGATTATTTCAAAAGAGAGATTGGAGAGTGAAAGAAGAGAGATCGGAAGAGAGAAAGCAAGGAGAAGAAGAGGAAGAAAGGTATTTTCGGATTTTCTTTTCATGTAATCCAAAGACGCCAAACTCCGGCCACCGCTAGCCGTCGCCATCGCCGCCAAAGCCCTGCTGCCCAAAAGAAAACCATGAACACCACCCCATGCGTGGCGGTGTTCATGGAGCCGTCGATCATCGCCACCACCACCTGGCTGTCCAAAAGAAAACCATGAACACCACCCCATGCGTGGAGGTGTTCATGGAGCCGCCGCCAAATCATTGTTGCCGTTGCTGCCAAAGAACAACACCACCCCATGCGTGGTGGTGCTGGTTATCATCTCCGTTGCTGTTGAAGAACAGCACCACCCCGTGCGTGGTGATGCCAGTTATCATATGTTGCCGCTGAAGAACAGCACCACCCCATGCGTGGTGGTGCTGGTTATCATCCCATGTTGCTGCCCTTGGTTTGGGTGGGGGATAGAAAGGAAGGGCGGAGGATTTTTTTAGATGGATTTGAGAAGATTGCAGGCTTTGCTCTCAAGTACTGACAATTTTTAGGCTATTTCCGAAGAACTTTGCCAAAGCTTGGAGAAGCTTGCTCATCTTTTGTCTTGCGCTTTAATCACTATAAGAGCTGATCGGAACTTATCTGTATGAGATGCTATTTGGAGTGTGCAGAGACCTTGGTGATGCTAAAGGGAGTTGATCCGAGCCGCATAAAAAAGCATTCATGGATGCCAGATGAATATTAAATGAAAAGGAAAGAAGCTCTGAAGTATTGCTGCAGTTATAAAGATGAGAAGACAGTTGCGTAGATGACTTTAATTTTTTTATGATGAGTATATGGTGCTGAAGGAATGTCCTATATATGTGTGTAAAATTCTAATAAGAAAACATTCTAAAGGGCATACACAATGTCCAGGTGTGTGGCATGACCTCCAAGTGTTTGATGAAATGCATCAATGAACTAAAGTTGTTTTATAAATGCCAAAGCTATAATCTTTTGATGCCCTATATTAAATGGATGGTGGAAAGCTGAATTTATAAGTAATTGTTTCAAAGGAATTCATGGGATTAGCTGACACCAAGGATGTTTTCTTTGAAACTAATGACAATATTGTTATAATTTCTCCTTTGAGTTACTAGATACTGCAGTGTAATGATATGGAGGGTTGGAGAAATATGCATATAAACCCTTTGTCTCATCGTTAAGGACTCTCTTTCATGGAGTGTCTCATGTGGCTACCAAGTTATATGCTTGTGTTTCTTAAAGTAATTTTCCAATAACTACAGAAAGATGATTGCTTTCTTGTGTTGCTGGCATCTCTTACAAATATTCTAAAATTGTAAAATATATAAAATGCAAACTCAGTAGGCTTCTATACAAGATTAATTTCATATCTTATATAGTTTGCTTTTAGGTCGTTTAGAACGATCAACAAGAGTCTCACCACCTGATGGCTTGTATAAACTAAGAAGCATGGTTCATTTGATTAAAAGGACCACATGATGATATGGTGGCAAGTGAAATTAAATAAAAAAAGGGGGTCATGACAAGATGGGGAAATGTCTATATTTCTAATCCCAAGATTGCCCACCAAATTTCATTCACAACCACGTGCAAAATTTCAAAGTGAACATTAATGGCTATTTTCAAAGACCTTCATTGGACTTTAATATTGTTATTATATGCATAGGAAGCATGGTTCATGGATGATGGAATTGTCAACATTGTGGTACAATGATGCTTGTCCGGTCACAATCATGAACATGGATATGTATGGCCTTTCTCAAAGCTCTCACCATGTATTCAATGAGAGAATATTCAAAAAAAATAATAATAAAATAAATAAATAAATAAATGTGCAAATCACTACACCATGGTGTGCATCAAGTGTAGCATGTATCAAACATGACTAAATTCAAAAGTTTCTACACAAGGCTAATCTCATACTTGACAAAGTCATAGTTGCTTAAAAAAGATTTGAGTGATGAGTTTTAGCTTAAAATGATTTGGAGAAGTCTCGTTAGTTTGATGACTAAAAGACATACATGGAGATTGAATCGTTTATATATGAGCTTTTGATATATAAGTTGATCATTCGAGGACGGTAACGAATATCCATCTTGAAATGGTCAATGGTCAATAAAAGTATTAAAAAAAAAAAAAATCTTCAAGTGGCACACATCTCGAGGCGATGATGATAGACGCATATTGAGATCCCCCAAAACATAAATTTTTCAGATAGCATGAATCTCGAGGTGACAGCGAAACAATCACCTTGAGACGGCTCATAGAATACCCCAAATCATAAAGCGGCGAATCTCGATGTGCTTATAAAATACATATCTCAAGGCAGCCGATGAAGTGATATGACCCTTGAGGTGGTAATGAAACATTCATCTCATGGCATCCGGTCAAAACATAAAGGCGGCGGCACAGTCGGTATCTAAAGGTGGCAATATAGCGGCACAAATCTCAAGGCGGCGGCAAGGCATATATGGCGGTGCCATTTAAATAAAATAAATAAATAAATAAATAAATAAATAAATATATGTATGCATCCATGTAATGACATATATATATGTAATAAATTATTTTATTTTGTAATAAATAAATTTTTTTCATTCATTGTCTCTACTTGTACATTTGCCCTTAATCGGAGGTTCCCAAGACACTGTCTGGGGTGATTAATAATAGAGGCTTGCCTCTATTAGGAATGGAAGAACCCAAAATACCTTAAATAAAATACATATTAAACGACATTTGTGATTCGATGTATCACCTGGTGTCTCTTCACAGACACGATACCAGGCGGGTATTTTCGATCCCACAGTCGCTTGCTTGATATGTTCATTGCATATAAAGATGTATATAGGCTCTAAATAACTGTTGAAGAGATGTTCGACATGACCTTAATGAAATAAAAATATGATTATAATATAAAGTATTCTCTATTAGCTTGTCTTTCTAAATGGGTTTGTTTAGATAACATGGAGCATATTATACGTTGTATACATGTGCACAACACATCAAATACTAAATGTTTTATTCAATGACGAAATGAATAGAAATGTGAAGGCCAAAGCACTTTGCATAGCCAAAGTCAAAAGTAAAAAAGAATGAAAAATTTCAATGTGAGATTATTAGACATACTCCTCTCATTATAACGCAATCTGATAAAAGTCGCCCAGGTCAAGCCTTAACTGATAAATTTTTATTGATCAACTTATTCTTCCAACCAAGTTTAACCATCCCTGCAAGTCCTACTCACTTAGTTTCTTTCTTGTGGTTTTAATAATATCTACATAACCACATTCAACTTGGAATAGGTATCTTGTGTCGCACATTTACGTGAGATTCGCATATAAGATTAGTTGAACATTTTTTGTCCGTAATACATGCGAGGAGACTAGTCTTATATGTTTTTTTTCTATGGATTAGGATGCCCAATCTCCAAACTTTCGACACGTTATAGATTCAATATCAAACCATATATGTCATCTAAGAAGATATAAGGAAGATGCTTTCATGACCAGAGGCACGTGCGGATGCATTCTCATGTATATCTCGATGAGTAAAAATATATGTGGATACAGCAGATGGTTGGTGAGCACTTCTAGAGAAATATATGATATTTTTGTAAACATTTTTTTTGGTAGGGGAATAAATTCATTGTCATAACAACCTCCACAAGCTTGTGAGTAGTGCGTTACAACAGGACTTAGATTGTTTATAACACGAAAGACACCTCAATGGCTAGCTTCTTAAAGCTATCAAAGAGTATTAGAAAATGTAGTACACAGAGTTTCTTTTACTTTGATCACTGGTGCGATACAACTGAAAGTGTACGGGTCGTCACAAGTTATAAAGTGGATTTGAAAGTCGGGTTATCGATTCTCAAGGAGATAGAAGTAGTAGTACCCACTATTCATCTATTATCTAGTCTATCCAAATGTAGTTGATTATGATAACTCTAAACTAATCAATTAAAAATACAAACAAGGTAATTGAGTTGCTCTTAAGGTCAAACAACATAGAAGGGGGATTCTCCGACAATTGAATCCCCCTTGGACATCTAAAAGATGAATACTACCACTACAAGGAAAAAGGAAATTAGCGGTGGTTTTAGAGACATTTAGCCGCTATTTTGAACCGCCGCAAAACGATTTCGCGGCGGTTTACAAACTGGCCGCAAATGCGTCGTCATGACACATTTAACGGCGGTTTTAATTAACCGCCGGTATAACCGCCGCGAAATGTATCTACGTTTAGCGGCGGTTTGGAAACATTTAGAGGCGGTTTATAACCGCCGCGAAATTCTTACGGGTGCCATTTTTATTATTAATTTTTTTTTTTGAATTTTAGTTTTAAAAATTCCTACGTCTGTTATGAAACAAATCCAATCTCAAATTTCAAAATAAACATGAAACAAATCCAATCTGAAATTTCAAAATTCCTACGCCGAGATACTGATACTGGGAAGTGATTTTTTTTGTTATTTTATTATTTTTTTTAAACATGAAACAAATTCAATCTGAAATTTCAAAATAAAAAAAAACTAATTTTCTTTTAGATATTCACAGCATAAAAGAGAAATCGATAATAAACATTGTAATAGTTCCGTAGAACATTGTTTTTATTCATATAAATCAATAATAAACATTGCATACATAGATTAGTAGAAGTTGAAATTCTGAGAGCTAACAATCAAAGATGAACATTAAATCAAACAACGTGACACTTCTTGAGCGCAAGACTTTCTCCCATAGCGGTGACCGTCTTCCTCAGCAGCGTACCCCACGAGTCCTCATAGATCAGACCGCGGACGCTTCACTCCGCCACGCGCGAGCGAGGTGGCGAATCACCGGCTTGCTGATGCCCTAGATGTTGTCACGAAGAACCATGCGGTGGCGCTTGCCCAACCCCTTGCTTCCCTTGCCACAGCCCCACAGTTTATCTCCCAGTTGGGATTAAAAACCTTAGCACCAGATACGAAGAAGAAAGCCGAATCCGAGAGAGCTTCTAAAGTTGCTCCTTACCCTTCATCTTCTAGAATGAACGGCTGATAAACAGTTTTTCCAATCACTCGGATTCATAACGTGGCAAGTGGATTACTAATTTTAAATATTATTTTTCAAAACAAATTTCTTATTATCACTTAAATTAAATCTAAATAGGTTAAATATTTTTATCATCATTTAAATATTTCAAAGGCACCAAATCTTTTAATTTTGTAAGATTTATATTTACAGTTGACAATCTATACAAATTTTAATTATTTATCTATACAAATTTATAATCTATATGTTTTCAAAGTTTTTTTAAATAAAAAAATAACAAATAATAATTTTATAAATATTTAATTAATTTTGGATCTTTAATTCATTTTAATTTTTGTAACAAATTAACAGATAATAACAAAAAAATCAATTAAAACAAATTATTTTGATTAAATTGAATGAACATTTTCGGATTATGTTTTAATATATCAAAAGTTATGAAATATAATTATTAATATATTTAAAATTATTTTTAAAAGAATATTGATATGATTTGAGGGTTTAAATAGTAGAAATTTATATTCGTTAGGTGAAATTTAAATTTTCTTATTCTCATTAACTATATTTTAAAAATTTTCGATATGGTTTGAGGGTTTAAATAGTAGAAATTAATATTTTTTTAGATGAAATTTAAATTTTCTTATTCTCACTTAAATCTAAAAGGCTTAACGATTTTCATCATGATTCAAAAGTTTTCAAAGTTCTTTTAGAAAAAAAAGCACAAAATCTTTTAATTTTTTAAGATTTATAGTTTACAATTTATAATTTATACAAATTTTAATTATTTTATCTATACAAATTTATAATATATACATTTTCAAAATAAAATAAAATAAAAAATTAACAAATAATATTATTATAAATAGTTAATTAAATTTGGATCTTTAATTTATTTTAATTTTATGACAAATTAACAAATAATAACAAACTAACAAATTAAAACAAGGTATTTTGATTAAATACATGCTATTCTAAATTCTAAAAGAAATAATTAGAATGAAGTTTTAGGATTATTTTTTTACCTACGTGATATTCTCTAAAGGCTTAAAATATATGTCCTAAATTATGAAACATATTTATTAATATCTTTTAAATTATTTTTAAAAGCATATTAATATGGTTTGAGGGTTTAAATAGTATAAATTTATATTTTTTTTAAAGTGAAATTAAATTTTTCTTATTCTCATTTAAATAGATTAAATATTTTCATCATCATTTAAATGTTTTCAAAGTTTAAAAAAACACCAAATCTTTTAATTTTTAAAGATTTATACTTTACAATTTATAATATATACAAATTTTAATTATTTTATATATACAAATTTATAATTTATACGTTTTCAATGATTTTTTTTTTTAAAATTAAAATAAAAATTAACAAATAATAATATTATAAATAATTAATTCATTTTAGATCTTTAATTTCTTTTAATTTCATAACAAATTAATAAATAATAACAAACTAACAAATTAAATCAAATGATTACATGCATGTGTGGCGGTGCAGCCTGAAACAACTCGCGGCGGTTTACTCATAAAACCGCCGCTAAACTCAACATTCCGCGGCTGTTATTATGAACCGCCGCTAATGTGATGCTTTTTAGCGGCGGGTTTCTCAAAACCGCCTTTAAGGCTGCATCTCGCGGCGGTTTTTTAAAAACTGCCGCAAAATGCTCGACGCGAAATGCCACTTTTCTTGTAGTGTACTCTCTATCTCGACATTTGGTTGATTCTTGGCAACGGGTCCTATAGTGCTTTCACTCCCTCTTTCGAGGTGAATTACTAATCCTAGTACCCTTACTGATGATGTTCTAGGGAACCTAATTCTTATAGGGATTATGGGAATAATATATCTCAAGGACTCGCGTTCCTCAGTACCCTGGTTCCTGATATACTCACAATCCCCTCTATTGGAGATGGTCTATACACGAGGAGACATTTGCTTTTTTCCCCATATAGACTACAAAAATCCTTCAGGGCTCTCGCAACGTAGAGAAATTAACTTACATTAAAACATCCAATAGACTCAATGAGATTCAACCAAACAATCAAAGATAATGTCCAAAGGTGGATCAATCATCCAAGAATCTACAAGATTAGCCCTCCATAAAAGGGGAGCAATAATACAAAACAAAGATGAAGACAAATAAGAAAATCATAATGAATAACACTAATGCATACATTGTTGATGGCTTCCTTAATCATCTTCCAATGATTTTTCCTCTTCTTGCTCCAATAGCTTCAAGATGAGAATCTCCAAGCTTTTCCCAAAATTAAGCTCTTACCCCACGCTGCCTCCCTCTTTCTAAACCCTCCTTACTTGGCTTTTATACCTCTAGGGTTTTAGGGACGAGAATTACCAATTTGCCCCCTTCTAGGTCTCCAGATGCGTTGAAATCTCTTTATGTATGGGCCCATATACTGGTGTATATCATCCTTTATGGCGTATTTCAGCTGCCAGTATACGGCCATATGTCAGTTTGTATGGATGCCCGTATGGGCCCTTCTGGGTACCCTGAGGTCCCTGTTTCTCTCGAAATACTTTATTTCTTCCGGGATCTTTGTATTATCCCCTATTTATCAAAATGAATACATTTTAAGTATCAGTTGGCAGAAAGTCTTCGAAATTACACACCAAGCATATAAGAATATGATATAAAATTATTCTCAAATGAACACTTATCAAATATCTTCACACTTAAAGGTTTGCTTGTGCCCAAGCAGAGAAAAGAAATTAATACAAGAAAATATAAGTGTTCATCCTCTTGGCCATGAGATATATGGCTTAAGTCTTTACAAGTTCACCACCTATGTGAATTGTTCTCCCATTTCCACACTAGGACCTAAATAGATCTCGTGCAAGATATCATTATGGTTCTAGACAAAGCTTATTCACTCCACATGCCGTGTTCGAAAAAAAATTTTGCAAGACAAACACCTCCTCAATGGGCTCTAGAATGTTCTTTAGGCCCTATGATTAGTGAAATCCCCTTAGATTAGATAAGTGGTGGACAATTAGGAAGACACTTTTTTTTGTTTTTTTTGTTTTTTTTGTAGGGCATCCTTAATTGATCCGACTTTCCTGTATTTAAAGACCAATGTAGAGTGTAGTCCCTCATCTTCGCAGAGTGCTCATGTTGATTAGGCACTGGGGCACTTAGCTACTAAGATGGTTACAACTATGCATGGTTGTGTTCATGCAAAGTAATAATTTTTTGAATTGAGGGACACTCTTATAAGGAGCTGGAACCCCTAACTACTTCATGAAACTAAGCAGCGGAACACTATCTTTATTTCTTCAAGACTATTATGTATAACTATTTTATTCTCTCCCTACTTGTCTACTAGGTCATATTATGAGGGGTTAATGAATTGAATTAGTGCAACTAGATCTCTTGGAGCCATTGAAAAAAAATGTGTTTAGCTATTAAAGTAAAAAAAACATGGCAATGGGTTATCCATTGTCTCTAAAGATCATAAGTGCCACAGAGATGTTCTTTAAATGCCCATGGTGTTTCATAGTAGACTTTGACAAAATAGAGTGTTCTAACATATTTCCTTAAGGCCTTTGCGAGGCATGCTAGTCATGAAAAAATTTAAAAATTTGCAAGGAATTTCACTAATAGCTACATATCTCCACACTTAAAGTTTTGCTATGGATGTTCAAACATCATCTTCATGATATGGTACTTCATCTCCTTCATCATCATCTTCATTTGGGAAGTTTAATTCATCCTCCGAATCTTCTTGGCAAGTTATGGCATGACAAACAACTTTCTCTTCAATGTAGTCGTCTATCAGCATCAAATTTCTCATGGAAACTTGTTCTTGTACCCACTTTTTAAAATTTTGGCATTCTTCTATGGTATGCCCCACAAGTTGGTGATATGGGAAATAATTCGGGTGATTGTCAAGATGCATTAAGAATGGCCTCTTGGGTTTAGGTAGCCCCATCCCCATTTCCATGGCTTGATCAAAAAGCTCCTTCCTCTTGCCCTTCTTAATCTTGATATTTTGGAGAACTGACTTCTCTTTATCATTGGTTGCTTTGGGAGGCAAGGACTCCACGACCTCTGAAACAAAATTTTGCCCTAATGCTTCTGGAGGATATCTTCTAGGCTCATCCCATTCAGCATCTTGAATATATAACTGCAGTAGCCTATTAGCTGACTCCTCCGTTACCCTTTGAATGAATGCAGGAATTTCTATAGCAGGCATAGCTTTCCTTAAGACCTTATATTTTTGGGCCATGGGGTGTAATATTGTTTCTTTGGCTCTTCTTGTTGTTGTGGCTCCAAGAGTCTGGGGTTTGCCTTCTTTACTCTTTCTCTAAAGGTTGGCCGTGATGATCGAGCTACACTTCTAGCTCAGAGAAGATGTCATCTTCATCATTATCATCATCTAGGTTATACAAAGGGTACCCTCCTCTAGTAATAACCCTACAAGTATCCACATGCATGCTTTTATCTTCTTCAATTAATTCCCTGAGTGATTCTTCGACTTCTTCGGGAAAATAATCTTTGAGAGTGATCAAGACCCTTTCCTTTTGCTGATATTCATCAAGGGACTCGATATACTCTTCTATGATAAACTTCTTGCGCTTTGATTGTTCGCGCTTCTTGTTCTTCTTTTTGTTCTTCTTCTTTAGTTTTTTTATTGGGAGTCCTTTAGGGGGTTCTTGGGAATATCTCCATGTAATCTCTCGGATCTCAACTAGATTCTTTAGCATCCTCTTCGACTTCTTAGATATGAATACTTCCCACAACTCTTCTAGAACAGCAAGAGATTTATCATCTTTTGTTGATAGGAGTATTACTTTATTGCCTACTACTGTGACTTCACCCTCGGATGATCCCTTGTGGTCTAGGGTAGTCACATAGAGAATATGCTCAGCCGGTTGCTCCAACAAAACATTCTTATAGAGTGTAATTTTGCCATCTTGATATTGTCCCTCAACCCAATCCTTGAAAACATAGCAATCCTCAATTGTATGTCCTAATACTCTGTGGTATAGGAAATAATTGTGATGATCCTTCTTATTTGGCTCTTCTGCTCTCTTGCATTTAGGGAGTTGCAGACCTTCTTTCACAACATCTTTAAAGATCTTCAATACCTTATCTCTTTTGAAAGAATATTTCTTATACATTCTTTCTTTTAAATAAGGAAGAGGCTTTGATTCGTTACCAACAGCACCTAAGGTGGGTAGCTTGACTTGTTCCGGCTTATAAGATTCCACAGCACCTTTTCCTTTAATCAAATGTTGAAGGTTGTAGCAGTATACTTAACACCTCCTGTCCTTTTTAAGCTTTTCAATATCATTCTTTAGAGCTTGTGTAACATCCCAAAATTTCATAAGTAAAATTCAGTGAATTTCTGAAATTTTAAATGAGGTTAATTAACTTAAACAGATAAATTAATATTAATCTCAAGTTAAAGAAAATTAGAATAAAATGGACCGAAATACATTCTCGCAACTATAGGGCCGAGAGAGGCCTTAATGGGCCAGGCCAGAGTTATATAGAATAGTTGGAGATTGATGGTCAATCGAGTTAGACTAATTAAATCAAAGATTAATTAAATATTAATTAATCCAGATTAATTAAGTAGGAATATCGGACAAAAGTTAGAGTCCCGATAAAGTAGATCTGACAGAGTCAAAAGCCGAGATTCGCGGATCTGGGTCGGGAGAGAAAAGACGACACTGTGGCCTTCTGATCGACACATTACTAGGGACGGTGACGAGATTCCTGATCTGGCCTGAGAATCATTGATAAGATAATAATTCTTAAATGGTGACGAGACATAAAGTAAAAGGATAAAGTAAAGATAAAGTAAAAGATAAAACATTTAAAGATAATATATTTAATTCGTGAAAAGATTATATTAATAATAATAATTAAAAAAAAGAAAAAGAAAAAGAAAAAGAAAGAGGAATCTCTCTATCTTTAAAAGACAGAGATGAGAGAAAGAGAGAGAGAAAACAAATCTCTCTCTCTCTCTCTCGATCTCTCGTTCGTGCACACCGGCGGACCACCCTCCTTCAAGCCCTCGCAGTTTTAATCCACCACCGCTCGTTGTCAGCAGCCGCCACCGCCAGCCGCTCCACACCGCCTCCCGCCGCACCTTCTCAAGGCCCTTTTCCCTCGTGGGATACCACTGCCTCCGTCGCCACGGCCAAGACGAGCC
The DNA here is from genome assembly GCA_026586065.1 of Dioscorea zingiberensis. Classification (NCBI taxonomy): domain Eukaryota; kingdom Viridiplantae; phylum Streptophyta; class Magnoliopsida; order Dioscoreales; family Dioscoreaceae; genus Dioscorea; species Dioscorea zingiberensis. The sequence continues at coordinate 22,834,312 of CM048824.1, read as the reverse complement.
CTCAAGGCCGAGTCCTCGGCACTGATCAAGCGGCTACCCCAGCTCCACTTCACCGTCAGCGAGCCTGGGCCTCGCCCCACCGCCACCTCACACACCACACCTCACAGCCATCTCACACCCCATAGCTCAGTCCACCTCACACCACCCCACCTCAAGCACCGTCGGGTGAACCTCATTCCCTCTTCCCCAATCCAAAACAGTGAGCCTAACTAAAATTGGGGGAAAAACCCTAACTCAATTCATGAATGGATAATTCAGGGCTAAGTCCTGAGAATCAGTTTAGGATTTAGGAATTGATTATTGATTGATAGATGAGATACTAGAATCATGAAATGGATGTTTGGGATGTCATATAATTTGTAGCGTTACTTAAATTCTTAACGTGTGTATGTTTGTATGATTCCGGGAGCCCTACAAATAGAGGAGGTGCTGCCCGATTTTTCTTGGAAATCTATGAGAGTTAGGAATTGAATTGAGATCTAATTAAGAGTTCCATACTTAGTTAAATAAGTAGCTTCATTCCATGCTTGATATACTAGTTATTAGGTTAAGGGAATGATGTTAAGTTCAGTAAGAAATACGAACTTGTGTTAGTATAATGATCCTTATCGTATTCTATTGAGTTTTAAATAGAGTACGAGCCAAGTATACGGACTTCGAATTTATAGAGTTCTTATTCCAATTATCAGGCAAGGGCAAAGGCAAGTCCGTCGCTGAAGGACCGAGTCAGATCTAACTCAACCAGACTAAGGTGAGGGAAATCTACCTGTACAGTTCATGAGTCTTTACCGTATTTTTATACGACACAGTTTTCAGTTTTAGAAGCATGAACTCTAAGTTTTATGAAGTTTTCCAGAGTTTTATGAAAACCATTTTCATGCTTAGTATTCAGTAACAGAAAAGAGAAACAGTTACAAATACAGTTAGATTACATTCTATTGATGTACATGTATAGACCAGCGGTGGCTCGTGTAGAGCCAGAGAGTACGCATAATCGAAGTTCGGAGAGGGGTGATTTAAATTTTGTTTTAAGTCCGAACTATCTGTTTTAAAAGCACTTCCATTTTATAAAAATCAAAACCCCCTTTCCATCCCTTCGGATGCTTAGTGTACGTATATATTGTCGACCACTTGTATCAGATATACTTGTTGGTCGCTGGCCATACAGTATTGAAGTAGATGTGTAGTCAGAGAATAGTCTTGTGTATTAGATGATGCCGCGTTCCTCGCCTTCTAGAGATAGAGCTCATCTCAGAGAGAGAGAGGGCACAGGTACAGATTACCCAGGGGGAATGTCGGTTTCATATTTAATTCACAAGACAGAGAAACAGAAACTCAGATATGCATTTTTAAGAGAATACCTTGATCAATGTTTACTTGCTCAGTATTCAGTACAGTTTTCAGTATTTTTAATCCAGTATTTTCTATTCATGTTTTACACGTCAGTTTTTACTTTACAGTTTTGTTATTTTGATATGGGTACAGTTACACCCGACAGGTTGTTTCTGCTCACTGAGCTCCAAAGAGCTTCGGCCACTTTTGATAATCTTGCTTTCGCAAGACGTTAGGCAGGAGTTCTTCTAGAGGGCCGTCTGGCCACGAGTTAATGATGATGCCCCGTAGCTGGCTCTGACTCCGTGTCTAGTTTATGTTTATTTATTTTCGAGTGTTGTGAGACATTAAGTTTAAGACAATATTTATTTTGTGTTGTATTAAATTCCGAATTTGTTGGTGTTTTAATCTATTCAGTTTATTTATTACCTTCCGTTGCTGTATTTTCCCACTAATTAGCAGAATACAGCCTTAGGTTTAGGGTTCATTCCCTAAATCTGGCTGGCGTGGCACCTGAGTCCTGAAAAGGATAAGGGTGTTACAGCTTGAAAATTAGAAAACATCTTCGGGCTTGTCCTTTCCAATTTCTTTGCTTGTGAAATAAACTCCTAGAATGTGGTGATGCCAGATGTACTCAGAAATTGTAACGCCCCGACCCGGATTCTGGGACCTCGGGCACGTGCACAGACCGGTCGTACCCAAGTGGAGACGAGCCTCACTCAGATACAAGGCCTAAATGATACATAAGCAGATAACCAAAATGTTCAACAAATATTTTCAGAGTTTTTATACAGCGGAACCTAGCTCTTAGTAAAACAAATATTGGCCCTACAAGGGTCCTACAAAATATAAGGTCTCATATAAAGAAGGTTGAAGTCCTCGGACCTCTATGCGCAGCTCTTGGTTGTAAACACCTAAACTTTAAAACCTCAAAAGAGAAGAAGACAAGTGGGATGAGCTTTCGAAAGGAAAGCTCAGTAAGTACTCCCGCAAGGAATGCGAAGAGGTCATGAGCACATTCATAAAATAGTGATCCACACACACAGTAACATAATAGGAAGAGACCAAGCTCAAACATAAGGAGATCACTATCACAAAGCACATGCTTAAAGCACGAAGTCAAATCAAACTTGAACATCAAACTTATCATCTCCCTGGCAGCCATCGACCTAAGTCGATCTTATATCTTATAAACCAAACCCTTGAGTCTGGTGGAGCTCCTAAATGTACGTACACGGCCAGCGTATCGTCCCACTGACGGGTGGCGTCCAGAATATTAGCCCACAACTTATCACAATCTGTACTGAGCAGGAGAATCTTCAACAAAAGAAATATTGACACGCCGACCCGGAGGGAGCACAGGCTCACGTGTTTCCACGGCCACGTGCCGATCAACAGGAAGGCGTAATCAGCATACACACACATGTCCAACAAAAGCTTATACACCAATATGCATACACTACCACGGAGCTCAATAAAGAAAGAATCTCGAACACGTGTATGCAATCCAAAACATAACGATATCGAAGCCAAAAAAAAATCAATGAAGAAATAGCTCAAGTATAAACCACAATATCGAGATCAACTATCATCAAGCATGAAAGCTGAAACAAAAGCATAAAATCAAGAACACCCATTGCTGGGTGGAAACTAGGCAGATGTACTTACCAGAAAACAACAATCAAATGAGGCAACGAAGCATAGGTACTTACAAGAACAGACATAGCAGTAGCAAAAATCAAGAACACTCCGAAGAGTGGTGTAGTAGGCAGAAGTACTTACAAGAAACATGAATCAAAAAGTCAAGAACGCCCATCACTGGGCGGGTACTAGGCAAGGATACTTACCTCTAAACGCAATCCAATAACTGCTCTGTATCTGTCTCGACGAAGCTCAGTGCTAGCTCTAGGTCGATATCTGGTAGCCACAAGTCTATCCTCAATATACGCATGTGTATTTAATAATAACTATTCTATAATGCATGTTTAACTAATGTGCTCGACCCATTAACAAACCCAAATAAGGAACTTGTTCACACAACTATGATTGAACCAAACTCCTTTTGATCTCACCAATCTAACTTGGGTCCAATGGCTAGGTACCAACTACTAGCCAACATCAACCAATCCAAGACATAAATTCACAGATAATCAAATAGAACTTTAAATCAAAACCTCATCCAAATAAACCACACTTTGGTCATATCCGCAACCAAGCCTTGAAAATCAACACACCTAAAGATCAGGTCCAACTAGCAGAAATTCAAGTATGGACCTTTAACTTTCTCACAGACATGTTCATACCCCAAATCAACTCATGGGTTCCTGAGAAATTCTCCCCTTCATAATGAAAACACAAATCCTGAGAACACCATGAATGCGTACACCCTCACAGGAAAGCTAAGCAAGTTTAGATCTACAAATCACCTTCTCTAATTATCTTAAGCAAAGAGCAATCACAGTGTCTCTCACAAGCTTAATTTAAGATTAACACCAACCCTTCATCTCAGCCTTTGGAAGTCAAATGCAACTAAACACCACCAACTTCCAAACTAACCCACAACCTCATTATCCAAGCCCTTACTGAGTAGACTCTGCCAAAATTCAAATCACAGAAGCAACCCACCTTTAGCTTTTATTACACAGGAAACTCATGGCATTCACAACTAACGGAAGAACTTGATACTAAACTCTAGCTACCAACAACCATCAAAGTAAACCAAAGCTCCAACCTTCATGCTATTGAACCTCATCCTCAAACACAAAAATACCGACCACTAATCCATGCACATGAAACAAACCCCGAAACAAGAGCACAAGGACCTTCACAAACACCATCCTAAACATCTACATCAACTGAAACCTCTCCTTCAAAACAATTCGAACTGAAATCATTCATTGAAAGCTTAACACACATGGATACCACTCACCCTCTAACAACCTTAATCATCCAACACTCCTGCTGTTTTAAGAGACCAAACATCCCACACAACCTTTCTATAACTTAATATTTCATGAACCCATCTAGTTACAAAACTTCTTCCTAGAATCTCATGCATTATAACTATCTCAGAAGGGTAGATATGCTCACTGTGCCTTGTCGCAGTTGGCTCTCGGTGCTTCCGGGAAAGATCCCAGTGACCGGCGTCGCTTCGAGCTCCGCTACGCCCGTCTTCGCGTTGTCTCCGGTAAGCTTCCTCGGTGGGGATAGCTCGGCTCCGTGCCTTCCCTCTCTCCCTCTCTGCTGGCCACGCTAGGAACGACGATCGCTTTAAGAAGACCACAATGGAATGACGATCCCGTTGATAACGCGATTACAACCCGGGATTTGATCTCCCCAGCTTGGGTGGCCGGCGCGATGATCGCGGGGAAGGCAACTGGCGTCCGTTTCCATTCTTATCTTTACACGTTTAAATTTAAAACAATCCAGCCATGCATGCCATCCTCTCTTGCTCTCTCTCTTTATATATATACATATACCTCACTATTTGTAAATATTTACATATATTAAAATATACATAGATATAATACTATTACTCCTCCATTCACGTGCATGGATTCCCTTCCACATTTCATATTTACAACCATACATGATTATATATATATATATTTAAGTATCATCAACAACATGCAGGAATTATGGTATTTTACAAAAAACACCCAAGTCACTTTAAAGTTTTCATGAAGGTCCTCTTCATGTGAGAGACTTATTTTCTATTATTTTTAAAATTACCAAAAGGTCCTTTAAATTTTGTAATTTAAATCATTTCCCCTTACTTCTTATTTTTTTTTAATTATACCAAATAATTTAGAAGATTCCTAATTTCACCCAATCAATGAAGGTTTAAGCAATTAAACCTCTACTTCCATCTAAGTCAAATAACAATCAATCTTGGAGACTACCATATCGATTATCAATCAATCACCAATAAATTTATGAAACAAATTTATTTATTCCTTATAAATCCCAATCATTTTCCAATTTAATTAATTAAGTCTCTACCTTCCAAACTTATTCTAATTAACATCATCTTGGAACAAATATCAGGAATGACAAATATCGTTTTATTTAACAAATATTAGGAATGACAAATATCATTTTATTTATTTAGGTATTGTTGGTTCTTCCATTCCTAATAAAGTCAAACATCTATTATTAATTACCCCAGACAGAGTCTTAGGAACCTACAATTTAGGACAAATGTACAAGTAGAGACAATGAATTAAAAGAATTTATTTCAGAATAAAATAATTTATTACAACTATTTGTCATTACATTTATGTATACACATATTTATTTATTTATTTATTTTATATAAATGGCGCCGACTTCTACCTTAGGAATTATGTCTCGCAACTTATCGACTTTACTGGCCTCCTCGATATGCCCATTCCGTCTTTGCCTTAAAATTTTTATTGCCTTAGAGTCTGTTTTTCAGCCATCTCAATATGCGTGCCATCATCGCCTCGATATGCATGCCGTTTCATGGTTTGAGTTTCATTGGCTACATCGAAATGTGTGTCACTTTAAGATTTGTATTTATTGACTGCCTTGAGATGAGTATTATATCACCTTCTCAAGACTCTGTCCTTCTTTATAATTTGCATTTTATTGGTTATCCCGAGATGTGCCTCCCTTTGCTATCTTGAGATACATGCTATATTGATCACCTCGAAATCGGTACCTCATTGCCACCTCAAGGTAAGTGCCTCATCGTCATCCTAAGATGTTTGCTTCATCACCCTAAAATACACACATTTCATTGCTTTTGGGGGAATTACCTTGGGATATATATTTTATCATGCTTTCCGATTTGCCTTTTAGACCTTGATTATGTCTCTTCTTCCACTGTATTTGGGGCCGTAGTTTCCCATAACTCTGTGTGTTGTACTCTACTTGTGAATTGATTTGAATATGACTCCTGGTGTGCAATCAGTTATCTTTACGTCATATGAAATATATTTTGAGTACATGATCATTTTCAGGTTTTAAGAACACAGCTTATGGGCTGGGTACACTCCCGACCCAGCTGGTGTGACATCTGTCTCGTTAGCGAGATGGGTGTTACATGTGCACCGGTTTAGACCCAAACCAATTGATTGGACCAAACTCGTTATATCTTTCAAATATTGATTTATTTTTAAAAGCTAGGTCAAACTCAATTATTGGACCAAATCTAATTGATTTGATTAAACCAACCCAACTAATTAAGTAACTCAATGAAACCAATTTAATTTCTAATGATTCCAAACTCAATCCAATTGGACTCAGACCAATCCATCACCCATTTGACTGAACTTAATAGACTCATGGTTAAAACCCGCCCCAAAATAAATAAAGATTTATTTTTCCCAAATTATTATGTGGCAATTTAATATGATGAACGTTGGGATTTTGGGGAAAAACCATAGGTCGGAATAATCCAGATTAATTATGAGTTAATTAATCAAGGTTAGTTATGTGTTAATTAATCAGATTAATTATAGATTTATTAATTCGGATTAATTATTGAGAAAAGAAAATAGACAAATATTCAAGTCCCGGGAAAAGTGGATCTGGTCGGGGACTGAGACAGCCTCGTGATGCCACAGTAAACCCTTGACGAAGGATTCGACTAAAAGCCGATATTCTCGGACCTGGTATGACGAGAGAGAGACCCGTGATGATACAGTACACCCGTGCCACTGGGATCATTAACCCGAGATTCGCGGATCAGGGTCGGGCATGAGGACGTGAGGGTCATGGCAGTGGACCCCAGTTTGAATAGAAATGATTTACTCACCCGTGATTGAACAGTGTACATGTAAGGGAATAGTAGACATGTGACATTTAAAGGATTTGTAATTTATTAAAAATAATCAAATTAAGTTATTATATAACAAAGAGGAGAGAGAGAGAATGATACTTTCATTTCTCTCACTCTCTCTTTCTCTCACGATCTGAGCTTCAGATCTGAGGGAGCTCCTCCCTCCTCAATCGAGCACGCCTACAACGGGAGCGGCCCACCGGCCGCCTTCGCCGCAGCCGGCCACCTCAACACCGCCACCCGTCGACCGCCAGCTCAGCACCCTCCGCCCACGCGGGGGCTGCCCGCGTGCTCCACGCAACTCACCGGCCCGATCCGGCCGGCTGACAGTCCGGCGTGGCCCCCAGCCGCCACTGCCGCGGAGCACGCCACAAAGCCGCCCACGCCGCACCACGCCACGGCCACTCACCTCCCACTCGCTCACCTACCGCAGGACCACCTGCGCTTTCACCCACGCCGAGCTCCTCTCCTCCTCATTCCGGCCAGATCCGGCGTCCATCCCCGTCTCCTCCTTTGGGTGAGCTACAGACCTTCAATTTTGGGATAATCGATTCAATTTCCATGTATGTTAATGAAGGGGTTGAATGGAGGACTGGGGCTGTGAGTGAGAGGACTTAATAGTTAATTAAGAGTGGGATTAGGGATGCTAAGGATTATGTGATTGTTAGGCTATGAATTATATGTGCTAATTAGATTTAATTGTGGAATGATTGTATTAATTTCGGGGCCCTATAAATAGAGGAGGTGCCGCCAAATTTTTCATGAAAATCTCTAAGCATAAATGCGCATTAGTGTTCATGTTAACATGTTTAATTGTAATTAGTCCCATGATCAACATGCGTAATGGTTTCATGCTCTAGTATAATTAGCCTTGGCTAATGAAGCATACTTAGGAGCATTCTAAGGGCATGATATACTTGTCAAGTAAGAAAGCATGCTTTGAGTAAGCTTAATGCCTTTCAACCATGCTTTAATTCAATGAATCACCAATTGTTAAGGTAATCTCCACGTTAGAGATAATTAAGGGATTCATGAGTAATCATATTTCGTATTTAGATAGGAGACGTTTAAGTGCGGAGGCATTGAGATTTTCCTATCTGTTTACTAGATCCCGACTCGGACGCGTGAGACACGACGAGGATCAGAGACTTTGCTTCTAGCAAGGTAGGCTCTCGCACGGGAGGTTTGTGAGTATTCATTCCTCCTACCCTACTTTGATTTTGTACTCTTATTTCCTCGAGAGGTTCCCAATACATATTCGAGATGGGTTTCCTCATATGTATCGGTTTTATATCTCGAGGAGATTGTTGCTTTCATGTTTTTCGTACGCGTATCTGAGTAGAGTTTATTCCTTGGATACGTATTGACTTCCGATCTCGATGAGGTCATTGATCTTTGTATATTCAAGATATTGCTACCTTGGATATATATGTATACCTGTTGTTAGGTATTTGTACTAGAATCTCTTACTTTCAGGCATGATACATCGGACAGATGCCCCGGCAGAGGGCATATAATATCTGGCCACGAGCACCTTGTACTCCATCGGACAGATGCCCCAGCAGAGGGCGTATAATATCTGGCCACGAGCACGTGATGTTCCCTCGGATGGATGCCCCGGCAGAGGGCGTATAATATCTGGCCACCTGGCTCAGTCAGAGAGCGGCATTTTCTGACCATGTGCACATGTTTGCTATAGCATTATCCGGCTTAGGTCGAAGACGATACCGACGGTGTCGTTGATGTCGTAGACATCTTAGTATCATATATGCCAGAGATTTAGTACATCTGTGGATTTATCCATATTCCAATTACTTGTTACTTGCTTGTGGTGTTGTTACACTTACATGTTGTTACTTACTATGTTCTGCTCTTTGTTTATGGCTTCCGCCTCTTTTCTTGTGTATGCGACCCTACTGGGCCTATTCTTTAGGCTCATGCACTTGACTTGTGTGTTCTCAAATTCAGACGAGGAGGAGTAGGATCGAGCTTAGGCGGGGATATACCGAGTGGTTGACTCAGCTATTTGTATTTGTCTCGAGGTCTGTGTACCTCTTTTCATCTTGTGTGAGACTTGTATTATGTATTCCTTGTTGTATGGATTTCTAGGGGTGACTGGACCAGATCCTGGTCTTGGGTTGTGTAAACTCGGTATTGTACTTGTATGGAGTTGTATAAACTCCCTTCTTCTTTTATCTTATGATTCCGCTGTTATCATTACCTATGTACATTTACTGTATAAGAGTTTCTAAGGCCTTGCGCCTGAATGGGGACTAGTCCCTATTTGGGTACGGCCGGTTGTCTACGTGCCTGGGCCGTGGTTCGAGGCGTGACACATGGAATCCATTTAAATCAGTTTAGATTAATTGAACCCAAATCAATTTTACCATAATTGATTCAACTGAACCAGACTCAATTCAACTAGCCCAATCTAATACCTTTTAATCAATTAATCTAGAAATCAAACATGACCTAAATCAATGTTCAAAACTAACTTGACTAAACCAACTAATTGATCCAAACCCTTTTATATTCTCTCTCAAACCGTTTGGACCCAATCATTGTTTTATTCAACCTGATCAACTAACTCAAACCCGTTAGTATAATCAATCCGTTAATATTGAACCTGCAACCCGTTATCAACCTCTTCTTCTACCTCCAGCCGTGGCTCAATAGATAGGAAGAGACAGTGGCAACCGGCCCTAAGCGGTGGTTGCCCTCGATCATGTTGCCGGCCGAAATTCTCCCTCTCCGAGAACTTTGCTGTGCAGGGTTGATGCGTGCCACGAGTGTCAGAGAGCTGTTGGCTTTCAAGCCTCATCAGAGCTTCATCCTCGAGTGCTCAGCCCCCTAATAGAGAACAACAGAGAGTCTAAGACTCTCTCTCCCTCTCTTTCCCTCTCTCTTCCTTTCTCTACCCCATATGCAGGTATTACTTTTATCAAGAACTCAAGAAATCAGAGTGAGAGGGACTTATCAGAAGGCGGTGGTCCTTGCTCCGATCTCACGATGAGTTCCCCTTCTCCATGCGACCACAGACGTCTTATGATCGCCCCCCTGGGTGACGGTGAGTCTTTGACGCTCTTCCTTTCCTCCTCCATGTTTCCCTGTCTCTCTATCTCTCACAGAACATGTGGTGGCATTGGCTCTCTGACGAAGTCATTAAGATTCACAGAAGGTTTCCCTTTATTTATAGAGCTCGCAGCGAGCTTCCAGATAACCTACTTTTGATCGAATAAAACTTTAACTCTTCTTTAAATTCTATCTTGAATGTTTCCAGGACTGGATAAAGTCGAGCGACGGTGTACACGGTGGCGACGCATTGGAGAAGACGGCTGTTGCTGCCTCGTGACCGATCCTCTACAGATTGGGTGGCCCTGATCACGCGCAGTGATCCAAGGGTCCTTGCTTTAATCCATTTCCTCGCACATGGATTTATTTTAGATCAACGACTCTGATCGATCGAGAGCGGGCCGCTAGATATCACCCCTGTGTCTCAAACTTATTCGCGATCTGTTGATGATCTAATCCTGGCCGTCCATTCCGTTTGAATACCCACTCTACATGTTTTATTCATAATTTTATAATTAAGTCCCTCTCTGTTATTTATATTACATGCAAGCCCCTCGTCTGAGAGAGAGATACATAATTCTCGTTTCGTCCATGAGTTTTATATATTTATATCTAAGTACCTAGTCCAAAGCGAAGTGAATTTATCTCCCAGTCCCCAATCTTTTCTAAATTATCGTTTAGTCCTTAGCAGGCCATCTTATCTAAGTTATTTTAAATATTTATAATCCCTCGCTTTATTTAATTTAAATCCCACTTTATTAAAATTTTATAGTCTCTAAACATGAGGAATTTCTCTAATTATCCACTTTGATCAATTTACTTGAAAATACATTTTTATTAAAGTGCATCAATATCTTATCTTTATCCTTAACCATAAGTAAGATAATTTTAAATACTTTTAATTGTAAGGTTTGGAACACTATTCACATTCAAATAAAAGATATAACTTGAAGACTTTATTCCAAATAAAAATTCGTGGGAGACACTCCCTTATTCTCTAACACTATCGAAATTAATTAAAAAAAAACTAGTAACATAATTTCCTAAAAATATCTTGGGCTTCACAATATGCCTAGAACAATGGCTTACTATATGGAATGACAGAAGATGTTTGTAAAACCCGTAACAACTTTGTTCAGATTTGTGCGAAAGTTTTTATCCAAACACGAAAAACAATATCTAATTAGAATTTTCTCATTATCACCGCTACGTTTAGGAAAAGTAAATTCATTTTAATATATGACCGAGAAACCAAAATTCAGTTTTAGTTTTTATATTTTGTGACATTAATGTCACCCATAAGGTAACAACAACTTATATTCAATGTGGTGAAAAACTTCCAACATATTAATAGTTGTATCACTCGTATTAGTTGTAATTAGAGAGTAATTTTTTAAAATCCAAGCCTCAATGAATCAATTGTTTTCATTTAAAACAAAATGTTTCTTCTACATTAAGGGCACCATAATGCAACTTCAGAATGGGTATTTATACACTACCCGATGTGTCGTCGGGGATAAGAGTTGACATAGGTAAGATTTGTTTGGAACCAAAAAAACTTTTTGCTGCTAAAAGTGGATATGGTTAAGTTCCATATAGCACTCTTTTTTGTTCTCTTTGCGGCATCCCTTACCATCAACCATGCTACCAAAAGACTTCCATAATGGCCCCGCATTCCTCCAAAGATTGGAAAAGAGGTTGAATTTTTTACAAAATGGTCGGGCATTCCTCCAATGGGCGTCGATGGACAAGAAGTTGAACAATGTGTCCCGCAATGGCCCATAATTCCTCCAACGGAGCTAAGGGACAAGGTAAGGATTGGAGAATATATGGCCAAAGGTCCTGGCCATAATGAAGTATAGTCTCAGGCAAAGGATCATGGAAATTTTGTCATGGATAAATCATGTTGTTCCAAGATGTCGCGTCCTCGATATTTTCATTGCATATTAAGAAGTGTGCGGGCTCTAAAGAACTTATGAAGAGATGTTTGGCAAGACCTTACTGAAATAAAAATATTATTATAATATGAAGTATTCTCTATTAGGTTGTCTTTCTAAACCGGTTTGTTTAGATAATATGGAGCATATTATACGTTGTTTACATGCGCATAACACATCACATGCTAAATAATTTTTTTTTTACGACGAAATGAATAGAAATATGATAGCCACAACACTTTGCATAGACAAAGTCAAAAGTGAAATGAATAAAAAGTTTCCATGTGAGAACATTGGACATACACCTCTCGTCATGACCCAATCGGATAAAAGGCTCGCATGTCAAGCAATAACTGATAATATCTACTCACTTAATGAAATAAAAATACTATTATAATATGAAGTATTTCTCCAATGTATACTAAAAGAAAATGTTTCTACTATATTAAAGACACTCATGACGCAACTTCCGAATGGGTATTTATGCACTACCCGATGTGTCGTCAGGGAAAGAGTTGACATAGGTAAGATTTGTTTGGAACCTCAAAAACGTTTTGTCCCTAAAAGTGGATATGGTTAAGCTCCATATAACATCCTTTTTTGTTCTCTTTGCGGCATCCCTTACTCTAGCACCTTTATTATCCTTTTCGTGACCTGTGTGTCACACCAAATGCATCTAGAGAATGAACCCTGCACCTAGTGTCAGAAATCGCTAATGAACTATGAAATTAATAACAAATGCTAGATATTGTTTAATACATCACCAAATAAAAATATTGTCTCAGACATAAAGTCTCACAACACTCATAAATAAGATAACAGGGCTTCTAGACACGGAGTCAGAGCCAGCTAAAGAGCATCTCCACTAACCTGTGATCGGACGACCCTCTATATAGTCTCCTGTCTAACGTCCTGCAATCACAATGTCAAAGAAGAGGGGCTGAGCTACTGGAGCTCAGTGAGCAGGAACAAGTCTGTCGGGTGTAATCAGAAATGATAATAAGTAAAATAAAGAAGGAAATCATATATAAAACACGCATAGAAAATACTGAATTAAAATACTGAAAACTGAACTGAATATTAGGCAAGTAAATGTTGATCAATGTATTCTCTTTTAAATGCATGTCTGAGTTTCTGTTTCTTTGTCTTGTGAATTAGATATGAAACCGACATTCCCCCTGGGTAATCTGTACCTGTGCCCTCTCTCTCTCTTTGAGATGAGCTTTATCTTTAGAAGGCGAGGAATGCGACATCATCTGATAAAAACAAGACTAATTATCTGACTACACATCTACTTCAATACTGTATGGCCAGCAACCAACAATTATATCTGATACAAGTGGTCCACAATATATACGTACACTAAGCATCAGAAGGAATGGGAAGGGGGTTTTGATTTTTAAAAAAATTGAAGTATTTTCAAAACAGATAGTTCGGACTTAAATCAGAATTTAAATCACCCCTTCCCTAACTCAGTGTCGTACTCTCTGGCTTTACACGAGCCACCACTGGTCTATACAAGTATATCGATAGAATGTAATCTATCTGTATTTGTATCTCTTTCTCTTTTTTGTTACTGAATACTAAGCATGAAATGAGTTTATAAAACTCCAGAAACTTTCATAAAACTCCAAGTTCATGCTTTTCAAAACTAAAATCTGTATCGTATAAAAATTCGGTAAAACACATGAACTGTACAGGTAGATTCCCCTCACCTTAGTCTGGTTCGAGCTTAAATTTGACTCGGTCCTTCGGCGGCGGCGGACTTGCCTTTGCCCTTTCCTGATAGTTGAAATAAGAAATCTATAAATACGAAACTCATATTCTAGACTCGTACTCTAATTTAGACTAGATAGAATACGATAATAATATGAAATTTTCTCTTCTAACTATTTACACTTATCTTCATCATTATCATAACCGGGGAACTTAAGCATGGATTCTATGAACAACTAAAGGTCTCTAGCATGCTCTCCTCATGTAATTACTAGTTAAATAGTGCATGATTATTCTAAGTATTTTGACAAAATTTTGACAGAGTCTCCTCTATTTTCTAAGGCTGAATTTAAGTACAAACATTCTCCATATTTCACAAGTAAACACATGAATCAATACATGCAACACATACAACACTCTAGGCCCTTCTAACAACCATAAATCTTATTCAACTATGAATTTACTTGGGGTTTCCCCAATTGGGTAACTTAGGGATTTACTTGGAGGTAGATCTACTCGTCGACGTAGGCCGCAGGCCGGAGACTGCAGTTGGCCGGCCTTGGGCTACCGCCGCCGGCGAGACGTGGCCGCTGGTCGGCCGTGGCCGCGGGTTGCTCGCTTGAGCTAGGCGGAGCTGGAGAGGGCGCTGGCTACTCGCCGGAGGGGCTCATCGCGGATCACGCATCGCCGTGAAGGGCAGCCGGGCGGCCGCGTCACCGCGTAGGCGCGGCGCTCGAGGCGAGGCTGGGGCGGAGGCACGCTGGTCAACGGGTCGGCGCGGGTGATCGACTAGCAGGGAGGCTGTAGCCGGCGTGGCTGTGCGCGTGGGAAAAGGGGCGCAGGTTGGGGCTCTGAGTATGGAAAGAGGAAAGGGGGAGAGAGAGTTGTAACCTTCTCTCTCTCTTTCTCTCATCTATTTAAATAAATACAAACATTTTATTTTTCAATAAATCCTTTTATTTATCAAAACTTTTATAGTATCTTATCATATTAAAAGTATTTATTAAACTACATTATCTTCCAAATATCTTCCACTACATGCCGAACGACTTTTCGTCGACCCTATCTTCTTACTGTGCCGTCACGAGGGCGACCAATGATATTCTTAGCTTGTCTGTATCTCATACCAGATCCGAATCCTCGTGTCGACGAATTCTGTACTGATACGCAAGGCCGATCAGAGTATCACCGGATCGCTCTTCTCCCACCCTGCATCCGCGAATCTCTGCTTTTGACTCAGCCATATCTACTTTATCGGGACTCAAACATTTGTCCGATATTCCTACTTAATTAATCTGGATTAATTAATATTTAATTAATTTCTTGTTTAATTAATCTAACTCGGCCGACTATCCATCGCCAACTATTCTATGTATCTCTGGCCTGGCCCATTAAGGCCTCTCTCGGCCCTATAGTTGCGAGAATAGATTTCGGTCCATTTTATTCCAATTTTCTTTTACTCCGAGGTTAATATTAATTAATCTGATTTAAGTTAATTAACCTTATTTAGAATTTCAAAAATTTACTGAATTATACTTAGGAAATTTTTGGGATGTTATTATTCTCCCACCATAAGGAAATTTCGTCCCCGAAATTTCCTTATAGTAAGTAACTAAAATAACTGAGGGTACTGCTCCCTCATATGGTCCTCTCTTTCCCAAGTGGCTTCTTCCACTTGGTGATGACTCCACAGCACCTTCACCAAGGACATCGTCTTGTTCCTCAATGCCTTCTCCTTCCTGTCTATGATGCGTACTTGTCCCTCTACGTAGCTCAAGTCTGGTGATAGTTCTACAGCTGGTCCGACCAAGACTTGATTCGGATCCTTGATGCACTTCCGCAGCATCGATACATGAAAAACATTATGTATCCTAGACAACGCTTCTGGTAAGATCAACCGGTATGCTACAGGACCTACACTGTCGACTATCCTATACGGCCCAATGTATCGTGGGCTCAACATCCCATGCTTTTGGAATCAAAGTACACCCTTCCATGGTGATACCTTCAGGAACACCTCATCTCCTACCTCGAACTCCAAATCTCGACGACGGTTGTTGGCGTAGCCCCGCTGCTTGTCTTGAGCCTTCCTGATGCGCTCTCTGATGAGTTTAATTTTCTATGAGGTGATCTGCACTAACTCTAGGCCTAGGATCTTCCTTTCACCCTCCTCATCCAAGCATAAAGGTGTTCTGCATCTTCTACCGTATAAAGCTTCATACGGTGGCATACCAATGCTCGTCTGGTAACTATTGTTGTAGGCAAACTCCAACAATCCCAGATTCTCATCCCAGCTCCCGGGAAGTTCCATAACACATGCTCGAAGTAGATCCTCCAGTATCTGAATGGTTCTCTCTGATTGTCCATCTGACTACGGGTGTTATGCCGAGCTCAGGTTCAATCTGGTCCCCAACGCTTTATGCAGACTCTCCCAAAAATGGGAGGTGAATCTTGGGTCTCTATCAAAAACTATAGACACAGGTACTCCGTGTAGCCTCACTATCTGGTCTACATACAACCGTGCCAACTGATCCCGAGAATACGTCATCTTGATCAGAAGGAAGTGAGCTGACTTGGTCAATCAATCAATGATTACCCAGATAATATCTTTGCCTTGACTGGTTCAGGGTAATCCAGTCACAAAGTCCATGGCTATCCGCTCCCACTTCCATTTTGGAATCTATAAAGATACTAACAACCCTGACGGCTTCTTGTGCTCAGCTTTGATCCGCTGACAGATCAAGCACCTAGCCACATACTCAGCAATGTCCTTCTTCATCCTCCTCCAGACACAGTTTTCTCTAATGTTGTGGTACATCTTCGTGCTCCCTGGATGCATAGCATAGGCCAAGCAATGAGCTTCCTCCAATATCAGTTGCTTGAGAGCTTCCTCATTACGTGGCACATAAATTCGAGCACCAACAATCATCGCTCCATCTGAAGATAAGGAATAGTCACCACGTATTCTCTTCTGTAGCTTCCTAGCCTGCTTCATCAACTTGGGGTCTCGCATTTGAGCTTCCTTAATCTGGGTCAATATCATTTGGCGCAGGTGGAAACTTGCTAGTAACACCCCTAACTCATCCACTGAGAGCTGGACCCTAGTGGATCTCAACTCGTGCAACTGGGCAAAGTCGATGGCCCCCAACCGGGCCATTGTCTTTCTTCTCAGGACGTCAGCTACAACATTGGCCTTGCCGGGGTGGTACTCGAACGTACACTCGTAGTCCTTCAGTAGCTCTATCCACCATCTCTGCCGCATATTCAGCTCTCGCTAGCTCATCAAGTACTTCAAGCTTTTATGGTCGGTGAAGATTTTACAAGCTTCACCATATAAATAGTATCGCCATATCTTCAGCGCAAAGACCACTGCTGCTAGCTCTAGATCATGGACTAGATAGTTTACATAGTGAGTCTTGAGCTGCCTCGATGCATAGGAGATAACTCTACCCTGTTGCATGTAAAACCCAAGGGGTATTTTGGTCTTTTGAATTAATAAGATGGAAATTTTCTTATTATAATTATTTCTCTAAATTAGTCTAAATAGAAACGATGGAATTTAAGGGAATTTAAATCTTAAGATTAAAAGTGGAAAATGGCTTATATTAAAAAAAAAAATAAAAAAAAAACCATTTGTCGATTTGAGGCCTGCTAAGGACTGAATATGATTTTTTTTAGTATTGGTGAGGACTTGGAATTAATTTTTCATTCCTTTACACTATGAGCTGAATGAAATTAGAAAAGAAGAGGGGCTGCTGTGCAAAACCTCAAGAGCTCATGCGTAGGAGAGGCAGGGCTCAAGTACTGAATGTCCATCCTAGGGAGAGTCGATCCCGAGGTACGGAAGCTCGTCGCTACACGCTGCCAACACCACAGCAATCGTTGCCGATTAGATAGGATTCGGTTATAACTTTCGGGCGATCTTATCTCCTCGGAACAACAAATAGGGAACCACAAATACTAATAATTTCCTCTCGCCGCCACCTCTTTCCTTTCCTCCTCTCCGTCTCTCCTTGGTCTGAGATCCCGCCTGCAGAAGGCGGTGACAGTCTTTGTCCAACTCCAAGCCGTGAGGTGTTGAACTGGTACCAGAGGCATCCGGAGGAGGCTGTGGACAGCGGCTAGGCGTCTCTAATCGAAGCTACAAGCGTCACATAGGAGCACCGCCACCATTAACTGCTCAGTAAGCCTCCCATCCTCTGACTTTTTATGCTCTATTGTTCATGCATGTAGTTTGAGTAGGAGGTGTGGTTTAAAGGGTAGAGAAAGGGTGATGATCATCTGGGGTCTTGAATTTGAACAGAGATCACTGTTGCGCTTAGGAGGTGTAGAGAATTGTGATTCTATGTGGACTGCTGGAGCCTTAGTTTTTGAACTACTTGGTGGTCTGAAAATAATGGCAATCTTCAATGAGAAGTGCTTGAGGGGCTACCGGGTTTGAGAGAGTTGAGAGCTCATGGAGGATATATTATGTTCAATTGATGATGAGGTTCATTTGGTGGTTTAGTGAGAGGCAACAGGAGGCTCTTTGTTGGGGTTATTGAATCTGGTGGAGGGTTTTGTAAAGGTTGTTCACACGATATAATGGACTGGATGATCATGAGAGTATAAGGTGATATAAAAGCTAACATGATGCTTTGGGGTGTTAAGCGACTAGAGAATTCTTGTAATTGGGAGCACTTCTGTAGGGCTTTAGAGTTTGATTTATTGTTATCATGAGTGCCCATGTTTAGATATGAGTGTTATGTTATTGGTATGGAGATTTATTAGTG
This sequence comes from Dioscorea zingiberensis, assembly GCA_026586065.1. NCBI lineage: Eukaryota > Viridiplantae > Streptophyta > Magnoliopsida > Dioscoreales > Dioscoreaceae > Dioscorea > Dioscorea zingiberensis. The sequence continues at coordinate 22,815,677 of CM048824.1, read as the reverse complement.
TCTGATTGTGAATACATAAGCTTCTGAAGTTTTTTTCTTTTTGAGGTTGCTGTGCTTGTGTGCAAGTGTGTAAATGGAGGGTGTTTATGATTTTCAGAAGTTGGTGATTCATAGTAAGGCTGTGATAGGTGTGTAGGTTTGGGTTTAAGATGAGTTTAGTGATATATTTGTTGGGCTCTCTGTGGGTGTGTACAGGATTAATGGCATGGATTCCCTGTGGAATGTGCAGGCATGGAATATCTGTTGGAAGCTTGATTTAATTTGAAAGAATTCCTCTATGTGTTGATTAAACACCAATAACCTGTGGATTAATATTATTATTTGTTTTATTTGTGGCTGGGGGTTGTGGTTGTGGTGTTGTGGTATACATTTAAGGGCCTGATGAATTATACACTTCAAGATAATAGGGAAAGGATGTTGAAAGTATGAAGGTCTAGAATCTATTTGATGGTTCTAAGAGTTCAATTGAGATTATGTTGAAGATAAGATCATTTATTTTTGACTTTAGAATCTTACCAATTATTCCTGGGTTTTTGTGGGAATTATGAGATAAGAGAATAGCTGGGTTTTGCTTTAAAATTTTATGACAGGAGAAATAATTGGTTTGGGCCTGAGCAAGTTTAAGTGGGGTCCATTGATGGATTCATTTCATGGGTCGGGCCCATTTTTATGGTTGTGTTTTATATATGTTATTTTTAGGAAAACAAATAATAATAACAATAATACGAAATACTCAAGCGTGTGATGAGTATGGATCTGTGTATACAGATATTGTGGAGGAGCGTGGTACTTCGACGGGACAGATTCAAAGCGTTCAGTTGGATTGCGTGTAGAGGTAAGTCGCTTTGCCTCGTTTTCACCCTTGGATGGGTTTTTTTGTTTTACTGTATGCTATCAGTTAGCATGATTTGTTGTGAGTACCTGCTATGCACATACATGTTTGATTGTCTCTTTCCTAGTATGTGCCTGGTTGCTTTGCTTGGTAGTGTTTGATCTACCGTTTGTTGAAATGCTTAGTTGGACTACCCACCCGTGGGCCGACACTTGATCATGGGCACATGGTCTTGTGTGTTGGCCGGGAGGTACGTGCCAACTGAGTTCTGATCTTCCGCCCGATTGTAGTGGAGTCCGAGACTCTGTATCCCTGTCAGTGGGGTTGATTTGCTGGCCGTGTTGATACGTAGAGGTGGCGCTACCATCCGCGACAGTCTGCCGCCACGTACCGACGCTGTTGCAGTCCGAGATCGCTTTTATTACGTACCGAGGCTGGCTGTCCGGGGGAAGTGTTTGCCGAGCTGTTCTTGGACTTCTCATCCAGGGCTCTGAGGGCCTTAGCTGGATGTTAGGATCTGTCTGTTTGTTGGGGGTGTACCCCTTTTGTTTGATGATCCTATGTTATTGATATCTGTTTCAGTTGACCATTGTGATTCTTGCAGGGTACTTACTGAGCTTTCCATTCTAAAGCTCACGACTTTTCTCTTCTCTCATTTCAGGTCCTGAGGAGTAGGTAGAGTCGAGCTCAGGGACGGCGAGAGTTGGGGGCGGGATATTCTGAGGTTGGAGAACCTCCTAAGTTATTTTATTTTATTATGTTTCCGCTGAGACTTTATGGTTTATTTATTAATTATCTTTTGATTAAATGTATTATCTGCTTAGCATTTTAGGCCTTGTATTCGAGTGGGGCTCGTCTCTACTTGGACACAGCCGATCTGTTGACGTGCCCGAGGTCCCGAAATCCGGGTCGGGGCGTTACAGATTAAAGTGGTATCAGAGCCAAGAGCAGATAATTGACACCTTAGTTACCCTAGTGACTTAGTCAATTAAATTTGATTGAGTGTTGGGTCGGGTTGATCAGGATTTGAATCAAGTAACTGACATGTGATTTACTTGGCAGGCATTTTGGTGGGTTGGGGAGGTAGGCGGGGACGACCCAGACATGAGTATGTACTTCAGCCTCCAGTGCGGGACATGCCCCAGGCAGAGGAGGTTCCCCCACCTTCAGCAGAGATAGAGGTTGAGCAGGAGCAGCCTGCTCAATCAGAGAATACAGAGCCACAGGCTGCGGGCCCGGACTCGAGGGGGGAGGTACCCCCTAGTACTATATTAGGGCTGATACGAGAGATGGCGGAGTACATACAGGAGCAAATGCAAGCAGATCGTGCACCTGTAATCCGCCACCTCCTACATCATCACTTACAAAGACTGCCACTAGAGGTAATCATGAGATTAGGAGGCCTCGCCTCCTAGATCATTTGAGGGTACTCTGCACTCAGTAGCAGAGGCTTGGCTCAGGGAGCTTGAGAAAGCCTTTGAGGTGCATCAGACAGATGATGAGGAGAGGATCAGGACTGTGGCTTATTTGATGCTGGGTGCCGCAGGGGATTGGTACCATAGAGAGATACGGGCCAGGGATGGAGCACCTTTTCATACCTGGGTTGAGTTCAAGAAGGCTTTCCTGGCAAAGTATTTCTCAAGAGGCAGGATTGTACAGATGGAGAGGCAGCTTATGTTTCTTACTTCCGTAACGTGGGACAGAGAGCAAAGACGAGGCTGAGTTTGATAGGCTTGCCAGATTTGAACCGAACCTTGTTTCCACCCAGGAGAGCAAGGTTCAGAGATTCATTGAGGGACTTCATCCATCACTCAGGGACCATGTTGCTGGGCATATGTGCACTACTTACAGCGATGCAGTGTCTAGGGCCATGTTTATTGAGGCTACCAGACTGGGGAGTTCCTTTGCGCCACTACAGTTGAAGCAGGAGAAGAGCCAGAATAATCAACGGCAGTTCTCCGACAAGAGTTCAGGTAGCAAGAAGTCGGGGAACAGGTACAGGCCGTATGGTAGACCATCTGGGTCTTCAGCCTCATCTGGAGGCAGTGGTTCATCTACTGGGGGTTCACAGACTTTGAGATGCTATGACTGCAGGGGTCCGCACAAGCGATCTTAGTGTCCGAAGATCACTGGAGGGTGCTTCACCTGTACCAGCTTAGAGCACAGTAAGAAGCAGTGTCCGCAGAGACAGGCAGGGCAGGGCACAGGGAGTGGAGCACAGGGCCAGCAGCAGCAGTCTCATGGGGCCTCTAGGCAGTCTATCACATTTCCACCGAGACCACCGGGGAGTGACAAGAAAGGGAGGGCACCGCTGTACAACGCTCCACCTCTAGTCAGCCACAGCAGCAGCAGCAAAGACCCATGACTCAGGGGCGAGTCTACCACCTCACCACCGAGGAGGCGTAAGCATCAGCTAACGTAGTCGTAGGTACCATTTCAGTCTGCTCTTTTTATGCTTGCACATTGTTTGATTCCGGTGCCACGCATTCTTTCGTCTCTGCTTTATTTGCACGCCGTCATTCTTTGCCTGTTGTGGAGTTGTCATATGATTTGAGGGTAGATACCCCAGTGGGAGCTGCTAGGGTAGCGAAAGGTGGATGTCACCGCATGCCCAGCCATTGATCGGGAGGGCGGAGTCAGCCTGACGATTTGCATGTGATGGACCTGAGGGATTACGACGTGATCCTCTGGATGGATTGGCTCTCCTCGGCATATGCAGTAGTGGATTGCCGTGGGAAGAGAGTGACATTCAGGGTGCCGGGTGGCGAGGATTTCACGTTCCATGGTAGCAAGGATTGCTCGTTGGTTCGAGAGATCTCTGCTCTCCAGGCGCGGAGATTGCTTGACGAGGTTGTATTGGGTATCTAGCCTCGATCTCGAAGGTAAAGTAGGAGAGTGGACCCGCAGTGGGAGATGTGCCGGTAGTGAGGGAGTTTCCAGATGTATTCGCGGATGATTTGCCAGGACTATCTCCGGAGCGGGAGGTGGAGTTCTTTATTGATTTGGTCCCTGTACAACCCCTTGTCTAGAGCTCCTACAGGATGGCACCAAATTGAAGCTGAAGGAGTCAAGGCACAGCTTGGAGGAGTTATTGGAGAAGGGGTTCATTAGGCTCCAAGATGTCACCTTGGGGGCACCGTGTTGTTTGTGAAGAAGAAGGATGGGTCGATGAGGCTGTGCATCGACTACAGAGAGTTGAACAAGGTGACAGTGAAGAACAAGTACCCTCTACCAGGATTGATGATTTACTGGATCGATTCGCCATGCTGAGCTCGTGTGTTCTCGAAGGTCGACTTGAGGTCCGATACCACCAAAAGTGGATCGTGGAGGAGGATATCCCGAAGAGTGCCTTTCGGACCAGATATGGACATTATGAGTTTAGGGTGATGCCTTTTGGGCTGACTAATCCCCCTGCAGTTTTCATAGATATGATGAACCGGGTCTTTAGGCAGTAATTGGACAGGTTCGTGGTGGTCTTCATTGACGACATACTGATTTATTCCAGGAGTCACCAGGCACACGAGGAGCACTTGAGGACAGTGCTAGGGATCTTGAGGCAGCATCAGCTGTATGCCAAGTTCTCCAAGTGTGAGTTCTGGTTGGATAGTGTGGCATTCTTGGGGCATGTGATCAGCAGCCGGAGTTTCAAAGTGGACCCCAAGAAGATTGAGGCCGTCATTAATTCAAGGAGACCACCACGCCGTGAGATCCGGAGCTTCTTGGGATTGGCCGGGTACTACAGGAGGTTCGTTGAGGGTTTTTCCCGGCTGGCAGGTCCCTTAACTAGATTGACCAGGAAGGGCACCAAGTTTGTGTGGTCAGAGGCATATTAGAAGAGCTTCTTGGAGTTGAAGCAGAGATTGGTGTCCACACCTATTCTGGCACTACCACAGAGTGGACGTGGTTACAAGGTATATAGTGATGCTTGCAAGACTGGCCTGGGGTGTGTGTTGTTGTAGGACGGACGAGTGATTGCTTATGCTTCCCGTCAGTTGAAGCCCTATGAGGAGAATTACCCCACACACGATTTGGAGCTTGCAGCGATCGTGTTTGCTTTGAAGATATGGCGGCATTTCCTCTACGGTGTACCATGTGAGATTTACATAGACCACAAGAGCCTCAAGTACATTTTTACACAGTAGGAGCTGAATATGAGACAGCGGCGTTGGTTGGAGCTGATAAAGGATTATGATTTGAGTGTTCATTACCAGCCGGGCAAGGCTAACGTGGTGGAAGATGCTTTGAGTAGGAAGTCCAACTATGGAATCGCCGCATTATTGACATCTGAGAGGCCCTTGTTGGAGGAGATGAGGAGATTGGCGTTGGAGGTTATTCTGCCAGGGATGGATGTTAGTTTGGCTAGCTTTCATATACGACCATCAGTGTTGGGGAGGGTTAAAGATTCTCAGAGGCAGGATCCAGATCTGGAGGAGATCGTGGGTCGTTATCGTGGTAACTGCCACGGTTCGTGATTCATGAGGATGGTACACCGAGGTTTGATGATGCACTTTCTCGTGCCTAGTGTCCCGTGAGTTGAGGGAGGAGATCCTTGAGGAGGCACATTATTCAAAGTATGTGATTCATCCCGCGGTACTCAAGATGTACAAGGGTTTGAAGGACCATTTTGGTGGAAGGGTATGAAGCGGGATGTTGCGTAGTTTGTGTCGAAGTGCATCACTTGCCCCTGGTGAAGGCAGAGCATCGTAAGCCGTGGGACTTTGCATGTACTTACCCATTCCGGAGTGGAAGTGGGAGCATATTAATATGGACTTTATGCACAAGGCTGCCTGCACTCGTGAGGGGTAAAGAGTCAACTGGGTCACATTGTGGACCTGTTGACTAAGTCGGCACACTTCTTACCGCTAAGGACGGGCGCCCATTAGGAGAGCAAATTGGCTCGCTTATATATTGATGAGATTGTGAGACCGCATGGAGTACCGTGTCGCATCACTTCGATCGGGATACCTAGATTTGTTTCAGATTCGTGGAGAGTCCGCATGAGGCTTTGGGGACCTGGTTTGGCATTCAAGATGTTTTTTCCACCTACGCATGTATGAATAGCCCGAGAGGACCATTCGTGTCTTGGAGGACATGCTCGCATGTAATGCACCGGATTTCTCGTGATCTTGGGATAAGCTGCCCGAGCTTGGTGGAGTTCGCCTACAACAACATGCACAAAGCAGCATTCGTATGGCTCCTTATGAGGCACTTTTATAGGAGAAAGTGTCGCATAACCGATTTGTTGGGGAGATGTGGGTGAAAGAAAGCCGGTAGCCGAAGAAGACAATTAAGCGTACCAGATTTTGTCGCATCTGGAGGAGCATGTCGTGATGATCGTGGAGAGGCCGGAGGTCGCCTGCAGTAGACAGTAAGACTTATGCCGACAAGAAGAGATCTGACCGGAGTTTCAAAGTGGGTGATGCCGCGGTTCTTTGAAGGTGTCAGCCTATGAAGGGTGTTGTTAGATTTGGGAGGCGTGGGAAGCTCGCTCCACGCTACATTGGACCATTTGAGGTTCTCGGACGAGTTGGGACTATGGCTTACAGGTTGGCGTTACCCCCGAACCTGGCACAGGTCCATGATGTGTTCCACATTTCTATGCTGAAGAAATGTATTTGGGATCCATCTCGGGTGATTCCACAGGTTCCAGTGTAGATCCAGGAGGACATGTCTTCTTAGGAACGCCGGGTGGAGATTTTGGGCAGAGAGGAGAAGCAATTAAGGAATCGGGCCATTCCTTTTGTCAAAGTGAGATGGAATCACCACTCTGATCGTGAGGCGACATGGGAGCTCGAAGAAGACCTGAAGGAGCGCTATCCGGAGTTATTTGGTTGAGGTTTATTTTGGAGGTTTGATTTCAAATTTCGAGGACGAAATTTCTGTAAGGGGGGAAGATTGTAAAACCCAAGAGGTATTTTGGTCTTTTGAATTAATAAGATGGAAATTTTCTTATTATAATTATTTCTCTGAAATAGTCTAAATGGAAACGATGGAATTTAAGGGAATTTAAATCTTAAGATTAAAAGAGGAAAATGGCTTATATTAACAAAAAAAAAAAAAAAAACATTTGTAGATTTGAGGCCTTCTAAGGACTAAATATGATTTTTTTTAGTATTGGTGAGGACTTGGAATTAATTTTCCATTCCTTTACACTATGAGCTGAATGAAATTAGAAAAGAAGAGGGGCTGCTGTGCAAAACCGCCAGAGCTCATGCACGTAGAGACCGGGGCTCGCGTTGGAACGTCCATCCGAGGGAGAGTCGATCCTGAGGTACGGAAGCTCATCGCTACGCTACCGCTAACACCACAATGATCGCTGTCGTATTAGATAGGATTCGGTTATAACTTTCGGGCGATCTTATCTCCTCGGAACAACAAATAAGGAACTATGAACCCTAATAATTTCCTCTCGCCGCCACCTCCTTTCTTTCCTCCTTACCGTCTCTCCTTGGTCTGAGATCCCGCCTGCAGAAGGCGGTGACAGTCTTTGTCCAACTCCAAGCCGCGAGGTGTTGAACTGGTTCCAGAGGCATCCGGAGGAGGCTGTGGACAGCGGCTAGGCGTCTCTAATCGAAGCTACAAGCGTCACGGAGGAGCACCGCCACCATTAACTGCTCAGTAAGCCTCCCATCCTCTGACTTTTTATGCTATATTGTGCATGCATGTAGTTTGAGTAGGAGGTGGGGTTTAAAGGGTAGAGAAAGGGTGATGATCATTTGGGGTCTTGAATTTGAACAGAGATCACTGTTGCGCTTAGTAGGTGTAGAGAATTATGATTCTATGTGGACTGCTGGAGCCTTAGTTTTTGAACTACTTGGTGGTCTGAAAATAATGGAAATCTTGAATTAGAAGTGCTTGAGGGGCTACTGAAGCCTGAGAGAGTTGAGAGCTCTGTGAGGATATATTATGTTCATTTGATGATGAGGTTCATTTGGTGGTTTAGTGAGAGGAAACAGGAGGCTCTTTGTTGGGGTTATTGAATCTGGTGGAGGGTTTTGTAAAGGTTGTTCACACGATATAATAGACTGGATGATCATGAGAGTATAAGGTGATGAAAAAGCTAACATGATGCTTTGGGGTGTTAAGCGACTAGAGAATTCTTGTAATTGGGAGCACTTCTGTAGGGCTTTAGAGTTTGATTTATTGTTATCATGAGTGCCCATGTTTAGATATGAGTGTTATGTTGTTGGTATGGAGATTTATTAGTGTCTGATTGTGAATACATAAGCTTCTGAATCTTTTTTCTTTTTGAGGTTGCTGTGCTTGTGTGCAAGTGTGTAAATCGAGGGTGTTTATGATTTTCAGAAGTTGGTGATTCACAGTGAGGCTGTGATAGGTGTGTAGGTTTATGTTTAAGATGAGTTTAGTGATATATTTGTTGGGCTCTTTGTGGGTGTGTACAGGATTAATGGCATGGAATCCCTGTGGAATGTGCAGGCATGGAATATCTGTTGGAGGCTTGATTTAATTTGAAAGAATTCCTCTATGTATTGATTAAACACCATTAACTTGTGGATTAATATTATTATTTATTTTATTGGTGGCTGGGGGATGTGGTTGTGGTGTTGTGGTAAACATTTAAGGGCCTGATGAATTATACACTTCAAGATAATAGGGAAAGGAAGTTGAAAGTCTTAAGGTCTAGAATCTATTTGATGGTTCTAAGAGTTCAATTGAGATTATGTTGAAGATAAGATCATTTATTTTTGGCTTTAGAATCTTACCAATTATTCCTGGGTTTTTGTGGGAATTATGAGATAAGAGAATAGCTGGGTTTTGCTTTAAAATTTTATGACAGGAGAAATAATTGGTTTGGGCTTGAGCAAGTTTAAGTGAGGTCCATTGATGGATTCATTTCATGGGTCGGGCCCATTTTTATGGTTGTGCTTTATATATGTTATTTTTAGGAAAACAAATAATAATAACAATAATACGAAATACTCGATCGTGTGATGAGTATGGATCTGTGTATACAGATATTGTAGAGGAACGTGGTACTTCCACGGGACAGATTCAAAGCGTTCAATTGGATTGCGTGTAGAGGTATGTCGCTTTGCCTCGTTTTCACCCTTGGATGGGTTTTTTTGTTTTACTGTATGCTATCAGTTAGCATGATTTGTTGTGAGTACCTGCTGTTTGATTCCATGCACATACATGTTTGATTGTCTCTTTCCTGGTATGTGCCTGGTTGCTTTGCTTGGTAGTGTTTGATCTACCGTTTGTTGAAATGCTTAGTTGGACTACCCACCCGCAATGGCCGACACTTGATCATGGGCACATGGTCTTGTGTGGCCGGCCGGGAGGTAACGCGCCAACCGAAGTTCTCGATCTTCCGCCGGCTGTAGTGGAGTCCGGAGACTCCGTGATCCTGTCGCTGGGGTTGATTTGTCGCCGCGGGTTCACACGTAGAGGTGGCGCACCGCACCGCGACAGTCTCGCGCCTCACGTTCTATCGCTGTTGTTGCACCCCAGATCAAGGCTTTTATTACGTACCGAGGCTGGCTGTCCGGGGGAAGTGTTTGCTGAGCTGTTCTTGGACTTCTCATCCAGGGCTCTGAGGGCCTTAGCTGGATGTTAGGATCTGTCTGTTTGTAGGGGGTGTACCCCCTTTGTTTGATGATCCTATGTTATTGATATCTGTTTCAGTTGACCATTGTGATTCTTGCAGGGTACTTACTGAGCTTTCCATTCGAAAGCTAATGACTTTTCTCTTCTCTCATTTCAGGTCCTGAGGAGTAGGTAGAGTCGAGCTCAGGGACGGCGAGAGTTGGGGGCGGGATATTGCTGAGGTTGGAGAACCTCCCTAAGTTATTTTATCTTTGTGTGTGAGGACATTGTCTGTGTTCCATTATGACCCTTGTAGGGCCTGGGTTGTGTGGAGGGCTATGGACCCTTATTTGATTTTATTATGTTTCCGCTGAGACTTTATGGTTATTTATTAATTATCTTTTGATTAAATGTATTATCTGCTTAGCATTTTAGGCCTTGTATTCGAGTGGGGCTCGTCTCCACTTGGACACGGCCGATTTGTTGACGTTCCCAGGTCCCCAAACTGGCCTGGGTCATGCTATATCAGATTAAGACACAACCCAATCCCCTATACCTAAGCATCACTATAGATTTCAAATCCTATGCCTCGCTGTGAGGTAGTGTAAGGATGGGAGCAGATACTAGCTCGATTCTTCAAATTCTCAAACCTCTACTCACAATCATCGATCCACTCAAACTTGGCATTCTTCCACAAGAATATGGTTATAGGTCAAGCATCTAAGAAAATCCTCCACAAATCGCTTAGTAGTAACCTACCAACCCTAGGAAGCTCCCGATCTCCTTCACGCTGGTTGGGCCCGAGGATGGAAGGAGGAAAAGGGGAGAGAGAGTTGTAACCTTCTCTCTCTCTCTTTCTCTCATATATTTAAATAGATACAAACCTTTTATTTTTTAATCCTTTTATTAATCAAAACTATTATAATATCTTATCTTATTAAAAGTATTTATTAAACTATATTATCTTCCAAATATCTTCCACTACATGCCGAACGACTTTTCGTCGACCCTATCTTCTTACTTTGTCGTCATGAGGGCGACCAATGATATTCTTAGCTTGTCTCTATCTCAGACTATATCCGGAATCCTGTGTCAAGACCCCAAAATGACACGGGCCGATCAGAAAGCATTACTTGATCGTCTCTCCTCCCACCTGCATCCGCTAATCTCAAATTTTGACTAGGCCATATCTACTTTATCTGACTCTAACTTTTGTCCGATATTCCTACATAATTTATTTGGATTAATTAATATTTAATTAATTTACGGTTTAATTAATCTAACTTACCACTATCCATCACCAACTATTCTATGTAACTCCGCCCTGCCCATTAAAGCCTCTCTCGCCCTATTGTTGCGAGAATAGATTTCGGTCCATTTTATTCCAATTTTCTTTAACTCCAAGGTTAATATTAATTAATCTGATTTAAGTTAATTAACCTCATTTAGAATTTCAAAAATTTACTGAATTATACTTAGGAAATTTTTGGGATGTTACACTTACCGTCAACCATGCTAATAAATGACTTCCAGCATTGCCCCGCATTCCTACAAAGATTGGAAATGAGGTTGAAATTTTTTACAAAATGGTCAGCCATTACCCCAATGGGCGTCGATAAACAAGACGTTGAACAATGTCTTCCGCAATGGCCTATAATTCTGACAACGGAGCTAAGGGACATGGTAAGGATTGGAGACTATATGGGCGAGGGTCCTTGCCATAATGGAGTATAGCCTCAGGCAAAGGATCAAGGAAATTTTGTTATAGATAAATCACCTTGTTCCAAGATGTCGCGGCTCCCTCGAGCATTTTCTTAATATCAGATATTAAGATGTGCTAAGGCACTAATTAACTCATGAAGAGATGTTCAAGCATGACCTTAATGAAATAAAAATATGTTTATAGTATGAAGTATTATCTATTAGCTGGCCTTTCTAAACCGGTTTGTTAGATAATATGGAGCATATTATACGTTCTTTAGATGTGCATAACACATCAAATGCTAAATGTTTTTTTTTTTTACTACGAAATGAATAGAAATGTGAGAGCTACAACATTTTTCGTAGACAAAGTCAAAAGTGAAAGGAATGATAAATTTCAATGTGAGAACATTCGACATACTCCTCTCGTCATGACAGAATCGGATAGAAGCCGCGCAAGTCAAAAATATTTTTTTGATCAACGTATTCTTCCATCCAAGCTAGACCATCCCCGCATGTCCTACTGAGCTTAATGTCTTTCTTGTGGTTATAATAATATCTACTAAACCATGTTAAACTTAGAATAGGTATCTTGTGTTGCACATTTACTTGAGAATACTCGTCTAATAGATTAGTTGAATATTTTTTGTCCGTACTAATTGCGAGGATGCTCGTCTTTTATGTTTCATTTTTCTGTGGATTAGGATGTCAAATCTCCCCACTTCGGAAATCATAGACTAAATATCAATCCATATATGTCTTGTAAGAAAATATAAGGATGATATTTTTGTAAAAGTTATTTGGTAGTAGACTAACTTCATAGTCATAACAACCTCCACAAGCTTGTATGTGGTCCGTTACAACCGGATCTTGATTGCTTATAACATGGAAGACACCTCAATGGCCAGCATATTTAAACTTTAAAAGAGTATTAGAAAATGTCATGCATAGAGGTTCTTTTTCTCTGATTAGATATGACTTATAATGCACTCTACTACCAATATTGTAGTAGACTAACTTCATAGTCATAGGGGGTCCTCACCCTGAACATTTCCCTATTGGAGCCCCAGGCTCCACTGAGTCCGGGCAGTAGACCACAACAAACAGGGATACCAACAAATTATACATGCTCAACGGGAATCTAGAAATAAACATGGATGTATGTATGTCATCATTGAAGCATAAGCATTTAAGGTATAAGCAAGTCCAAAGAAAACCCGAAACCGGGTGGGAACTAGGCAAGTGTACTTACCTCCTGGTGAAACTAGATGTCTTACTAGAATCCCCTGGAATGCCTTACGTCTTCCTGAGAGTATCTGTCATACATAGGCTCTATTTGAGTCAAGATTCCAACGAGTCTCTAGTTACACATGCATGTCTATCATCTCTGTTGGGCCTAGGCCCACTAACGGGTCCTAAAGACCTTCCTCACTGTTCTCGGTCCTTTTCCCTATTTCCACGCCATTTAGTTGTCTCTCGACCCAACTTGGTCAAACCTAGTCAACTCTACACTCACATGTCGGGTCCGAACACTATTTGGTCATCTCCCAAATTAACTCTTTAGTTGAATTGGGCCCGCTTCTAAGCTCTCTTTAAAATGCACTAGCTTACTTGTGCTCTTTTTTTTCTTTACCGAATTAATTAAATTCTTTTAATTGATTATTTTAACAGATTTTCATTTTATTTGCAATTAAATTTATCAACCGATTTCTAATTAATCTTTAAGTTAACAAGAAAATCGTCTTGTCCTTCTAGATATAATTTATCCAAATGTCAGGTACGAAAATACCGATTTTTCTACTAAATCGATTTAGCTCGATACCTTGTAACTGAATTTATTAACTGGTTAATCAACTTCATCCATTATTAGAGCAAAAATATTCATCTCACAAATTAATCCTTTTAATTTGTCTAATTAAGCATTTAGCTAGTTAATTATCCAATTAACTATTACCATGATTAACAAACTAATTAAATAAATTTTTTTCAATTATCTCACTAAAGTTTGATAATTAAATAGGTGCCACACTAGTTTATTTAATTCAACCCCAACATAGGGATTTCAATATTTGAGACTAACTATTGAAATGAACTATTTGATTTCCATTTTGTCACACCATCATCAGTAACGCCAACCCAATCCCGCCTCTACAAGACGCCAGCGAGACGCCAAGGCACTTATAGGTCACCCCTATAAGCACGCATGGTTCTAGAATACTGTGCCAGAGCAATTAAAACAGAGTTTAAATTAATAATCAGCGGAAGAAAATATAAATAAGGTTTTATACAAATCCCTAAAGCAGTGTCCCAATGACAACTCTCACTCAAAAGGAATAAAGGCCCATGCAAACCCTGGACTCAACATATCCCCATTCTTTGCGAGGTCAGTCTGCGGAAGCTCTCTCCCGAAGTTCCAGCCTCCTAGCTACCGTAAGGTCCTCGCCTAGTCCCCGACCCTACCCTCATCAGCCACTTAAGAAAAACATCCATCAAGTGCATGAGCCAAAGAAAGGCCCAGTAGGATCGCAAATAAATCAATAAAGGTGGCGAAAGCCACTAGCAAAGAACAAAATAAAGCTAGTGCAAATATGCAATAGTAACAACATCACAAGCAAATAACAAGTAATTAGAATGTGGATAAATCCACAGATGTACTCAATCTCTGGCATATGTGACACTAAGATGTTCATTTACATCTACGACACCATCGGTATCGTCTTCGGCCTAAGCCGGGCTACGGTATAGCATACATGTGCACATGGCCAGAAAATACCACTCTCTGACTAAGCCAGGTGGCCAAATATTATACACCCTCTGCCGGGGTCTTCGTCCGATGGAGCATCAAGTGCTCGTGGCCAGATATTATACACCCTCTGCCGGGGTCTCCGTCCGATGGAGCACCAAGTGCTCGTGGCCAGATATTATACGTCATAGGGGCCCTGGGTGGGCCGATATTATACACCCTCGGCCGTGGTCTCCGTCCATGTATTATGCCACGAAAGTAAGAGATTGATAGTACTAATACCTAACAACAGGTATACATATATATCCAAGGTAGCAACATCTTGAATATATAATGATCAGAGTTCTCATCGAGATCGGAAGCCAATACGTACCTAAGGAGTAAACTCTACTCAAATACGCATAAGAAAACATGATAGCAAAAATCTCCTCGAGATATAAAGTCGATACATATGAGGAAACCCATCTCGAATATGTATTGGGAACCTCTCTAGGAAATAAGAGCACAAAATCAAAGTAGGGTAGTAGAAAGGAATACTCACAAACCTCCTGTGCGAGAGCCTACCTGGCTAGAAGCAAATCACAAGCAGGGTAGGAGGAAGGAATACTCAAACCGGGTATCAACAGACTGAGCATAGCAATATCAGAAAGCTCAAGCAGAGCAGAAATAGAAAATCACACTCAAAGCAGAGCAAATCTGATCGTAGGTATACAACTTAAGCAATACAAAGAAGCACAACATGCTCGCATGCATGTGTATAGTGTATCAAAAGATGGACTCCAACATCCATCTAGCACAACAACAATGTAAATCAATAGAATACTATGAGTTAGAAATACTCACAAAGACCTGCCAAGGAGCATCCTATCTTATTCGCCTCCTTAACCTACCCAGGTCCTAGCCTTCCACTCAAGTCCCCACCACCTCACCACGTCCTAAACATGGTAAATGTTCGCCACATAACATTTCATTATCAAAAGGAATGCATTACATGCATTAAATCACCCTACTTGTGAATTTACCAAATGTCGCTTTAAATTACGTGAACCGATGGATTCGGCTCTTAGACACCTGCCCGCACTCCATTTTATTAGTTTAAACATACTCCCAAACTATTTCGGACGACCTGAATTAAATTCGGAAGTCTTTTGAAATCATTTGAGCTATAGTTCACTCTTCATTCTAAGCAGCTACAAGAACTACGTAAAACATGAACTTGAACTTCAAATTGAAGCTCCAAACCTTCACCATTCCATTCCAATCTCCGTATATTATATTCATAATATTGTCTTTTCATTTCCATCATAATTGGGCTTATTATCATCTCTTTATAATGGCCCTAAAAATGAACCAAAATCCATGTTCTAGCGATTACTATAGTAATTCCTGCAAATTCCTTTCACTTGGTGTTCAATTCTCTTCAATAAATTTCTAAACTTGGAATCCAATACTTGCATTTCTCAAGCAATACATAGGCATGTTTATTCTTAATACAACAACACATTCATCACAATTTCCTTGATCTTGAAATCATAAAATTATGCACACCATCAAACCAATTTGTTCATAGAGACATCTCTACAAATAGGTAATTGCATGTAGTAATTCTTTGCTACTTTCCTCTAACTCTTAATAGACTTTCAATGTAGAATTTGGTGGATAATTTCTTCATGAACCTAGCCTTCTCATGAATTAGTTACAACTTAACTCTAAGGTTACCAACAACCCCGAAACGTTAGCTTTTAACCAACAACCTTATGAGTAAAAAGACCCTTCAACCCTTCTACTATAACTTAGTGCTTAATGTTTAATCTACCCAAAATGGGTCCTCATATTCGTATATCTATACATAACAAAATTTCTAAAGTTTAACTCCATCATCCATGTATTCTTCTTATCATAATCTAGCCAAAATCGTAATTAGAAAACATGGTTTAGTATTTACTTGCTTTAATTTATAACAACAACAAGGGCTATTAATAGCTCAAGTTCAATTAAACCACATAACCCTCATAGGCATTTTTACAACTAGAAGATGGGTACATTGATTTTCAACAAAATTTCACATAGTCCCCTATTTCTAAGCCTCCCAAAATATACACTCATGCTCCATGCTACTCAATTTATTCATACAAATCACAACATATACATCATTATATCATACATCATGTTGATTGCTTCTAGCATAAGATTTAGGTACTCATAAAAGGATTCTAAGCATGGTAACTATCATTCCAACCTCTTAAGGTCCAATGATTTCATTGAAGCTTTTTAACAAACACTTGCTATGCATAATTGATAACCAATGGAATCCATTACTATACAATTCTATAAGTTTCCAAAATTTACAACATATCTATCTCTACAACACCAAAGAACAATATGTATCTACCCAATCTCATCCAAAGATTAAACCATTTTACAACCAATTGCAATGAAAACTCAAAAGGGTTGTGTAATCCGCTCGTCGGCGTCCGGTTCACCGAAATGGGGAAGAGACGGGAAAGAAGGTGGCAGCACAAGGGAGGGGGACGACGCTGGCCTGTGCGCACATGGAGGCGGACCGGCCACCAAAAGACAATTGATGGCGCCCTTCACAAGGGCTGGCAGGCGCAAGTGTGCAGTGGGAAGGGGCACGGGGTCGCGGAGTTGCTGGCGGCGAGGCTCACCGGGCACGCGTGGAGACAGACGGCCGGCCAACCACCGACGGGCGCAGGTAGAGGCGCTGGTGGCTCAGTCGAGGGAGGGGCACGGGAGGGAGTGTGAAATTGAGAATATGAAACTTAAAATCCCCTTTCTCTATCTAGGGCTTCACCTTTTAATAACCACATTACTAATAACTTCCATTATCTACTTTATTATCCCTCATCTTAGGTTTTATTAGTTAAAAATATAGAAATAATTATTTTATTACTTTGTGATTATTTTGTCACACTTGGCTAAATTTCTTACCAAGCTTTTTATTTCATTCAATTGACCACTATTTGTCACACCATATTCATTTATTTATTTTCAATTAATCAACTAATCTCATAAAAATATCAAAATTAATTAATCGATCCCACAACTTTACGTCACATCAACTTAAATTGATATTATCTTTTTCATACTTCATTGACCAAGATCCTAAAATCCCAAATAATGATTCCCTGTCACGCGGGTGTATCAAATCTCACGGTCCTGCATCTCATTCCAGAGCCAGTCCACGCTTTTCCTTGGATTTAAATAATTATCTTTTTCTCCTCGTAATTAATTTGATTTGATTAGTACTTGATCAAATCTGGATTAATTAGCCCCTTTATAATTTTCCCAAATTTCATATCATACTCATATTAAATTACTATTTAATAAAACCAAAATAAATAAATAAAATTTTATTTATTTCAAGTCTTACAACCATAGTTCCCCAAATAATTATTTCAACTAATTAACTTACTACTAAACTAATTAATCAAAATAACAAAACACTATAGGTAACAAAACATTTAATTAACTTTTTTTTTACTCTCCCTCCACCCCGCTATATCTCTTATTCTCTCTCTCTCTCTCGCTTCTCACCGCCAATGAGGCCCCTGCGTATGAAAGTAAGCTTGCCTGAACTTGCAGTGCTTAAAAGTTGCGCCTCGGCCCGATCCTCATCGCCAAAAGGAGGGTCGCAGATTCGCTAGCTTAGATCCACTACGGCCTCCAACTTCGTCTCCGTACGCTCACACGCATACAACAGTACATGCAACAACGTGAAAACAAGAGACAAGGAGCACTTATCAAGGATCGCGACAATGAGCTCCACCTCGCGTGAGCTCCTTTCCTTTCTTTGGGCGCTGCGGTGCGCCTTCTCTCCGACGAGCCTAGGCTCGCTTGTGAAAACTCCAATCAGCCTTCCGCTTCCTCAACTCTTCTACCTCTCATGCTGCCAACTCCAGGGCCGCAGAGCTCGGAGGCAAGATGCGAGCTCACGTGGTTTCTCTCTTCTCCACTTCACCGGCGGGTCTCAACGGAGGCCCACGTTCTCCCTCAGGACCCTCGCTTTCCCTTTATATAGGCTCTTGGTACCGTACAAAAGACAAGATATGAAAAGCTCGTTAAGCGGAACGGCCTCGCGTGTATCGGGCGAGATAGCCGGTGGTGCTCGCGTGGGCGTTTCCAGCGACGGGGAAGAGATGCAGTCTTCCTGATCATCACCGCGGATGAAGCGCGAGATCGAATCATTGATCTCTACGGTCTTGATCAAAGCGTCTACGCCTCGATTCCGGCATCTTCCGAGATGACCACCAAGATTAAATCTCCATCTACCGCCCGATTTCCTCACATCGCCTGCATCAAACGCGATCACAAGATGAACGGCTCCACTACCACCCGTCAGTGAGTTCATCCCCACATAAACCTCCTCTCTTGCCTCGCATCTAATCCACGCATCGCATGGATTAAATCTCAGCTCGACACGTGGCTACACCATAGCCATTATAACTCTCCGCGATTAGCTTTATTTGAGATCTTTTGATCTCAACCGTTCATCCGTTACTATATAGGTTTTCTCCCGAAAAATTATCCAAAAATCCCTAAAATGTTTTTAGGTGACATTTGAGTCCAAGCCTGTGAGAGGGGACAATTATCTTTTAGTCCTTAGTTTTTTTTTGAAATTACCAAAAGGTCCCCCGGACTCTCCATTTAGCCCTAGTTAGGGTTTTTTTCCCCATTTAACTCCTTAGGAAAATTTTCCTCTAATATTCTAAAAAAAGACTTAAATCCAATTTAGAAGGAATTTAAACACATTTTTATTTCCTTAAAATCCTTGGATTTTACATTCCTCCCCCCTTACAATAATTTCGTCCTCGAAATTTCCTTACCTCTTACAGGGAGGTAAATATCTCGTGAATGCCTTCCTCATATCCTCTTCTCGCTCCCAAGTAGCCTCTACGAAGTGGTTACTCCCTCTCACCTTAACAAAAGGCATAGTTCTATTCCTCAGTTGCTTGTCCTCCAAGCCCAAGATAGCTACCGGTGCTCCTCATAGGACATATCCTCAAGGAATTTCTACACCTGGACTTAGAGGAATCACTGCGTGGCTCTGGGTCACGAATACACTTCTCAACATGGAAATGTGGAAAACATCATGAATCCTGTGAAAGGTCTTGAGGTAAGGCGCCAACCTATATGCCACAACTCCTATGCACTCCAAAATCTTTAAAAGGTCCATATATCGTGGAGCCAATTTCCCACGTCAGTCCAAACCTTACTACCCCCTTCATAGAGAGATACCTTTAGGGAACACAAGATCCCCCTACTTGGAACTCCCCGACGATCTTTTCACGGTCCGCATAACTCTTTTTGCCTACATTGAGCGACCTCTTGAGTCTCTCTCTCCCATCATTTTAACATGCTCCTCCTCAGCCTGCTTAACAAAATCATTTTGCTCAAGTGTCGCCTCAGCCTACCAGCCTTCCTCGCCCACATCACCCTAAAAATAGGGTGTTCGACACTTCCTCCCATAGAGTGCTCTCATCACAATGGAGCCATCTTTGATGGTTGCTTGATAGCTATTGTTGTAGGCAAATTCTATTAAGCTTCAAGCCATCCTGTGACCTCCCCAAAATCTAATGCATGCTCTCAAGATGTCTTCTAACACCGGATGGTCCTTTTTGATTATCTAACTATCTCGTAGGGTGGAAATTTGTGCTTAACGCCAAACCCCCGCCCTAGTGTTGTGTGTAGGCTCTCCCAAAATCTAGAGAGACACAAACCGAAAGGCCTCCTCGGATCAAAAGTGATCGACACCGTACTCCATGTAGTCCCATCGATCCGATCTATATACGGTGGGCCAACTTCTCCAAGGATGCTCCTTGGCCCTCAATCTAGAGGTATAAACAATGGGCCGACTTAGTCAGAGGGCCGGTCCACTATAACCTAGATTGATTCATGGCCCCCTTTGAGTACGCATTGGCAACCCCTGCCACAAAGTCCATGATTATGTGTTCCCACTTCCACTCTGGAATGGGTAAGGGTCAGAACATCCCCTCCACGGCTTTTGGTGTTTTGCCTTTACCAACTAACGGGTGATGCATTTAGCCACGAACTCGCAACTTCTCGCTTCATTCCTTTCCACTGTAAATGATCTTTCAAATTTCCTCTGTACATCTTGAATGCGTCCTGTGAGGTGAATGCGCGAGCTTCGAATAGTGTGCTTCCCTCATGAGAATCTCCCTTCTTAACTTTCGTGAACATTAGGCACAACAAATTCGCTTCATCAAATCTTAGAGTACCATCCTCATGGACTCTCGAATCTGCGGTGTCGGCTCTCCTTGGCCTCATGTGTCTCCCGCTGCCGATCTCCTCCGCATCGTGGTCTTGTTCCTCAGGCAACCCTTTGAATCCTTTCCATCAAAGAGGGTAGGGTAGGGAAGCTGGCAAAGGAGACATCCATCATGGGCAAAAACAACCTCCTAACTCGAGCCTCTTCAAATCCCTCCAACAAAGCAAGGTCTCTCGACGAGTTGTTAACATAGCTGACAACTCCATATTCCAACTTCTTACTCCGGTTGCATCGCCACCACGCTGGAAGCCTCAGCGCCCTGAGTGGTAATGGAGACTGGCTGAGATCGTAGGTCCTTAATCAACTCCAACCAACGCCGTGCCTTCATATTCAACTCCTTTTGTGTGAATATATACTTGAGGAACTTATGCATGGGGTGTAGATCTCGTAGGGTACACCGTAGGAGAGTGTCGCCCGCATCTTTAGGGCAAACACGCATGCGCCCGTAACTCCGTGATCGTGTGTGGGATAATTTTCTTCTCAAAAGCGCTTCTAACCGCTTCGTGATGCATAAGAAATCACGCGCCCGTATCTTTACATCCAATATACATCCAAGGTCACTCTTGCGATGCTGGCCACTTTGTAAACATTATACCGGGACGCCCACTTTTGAGGTAACGCCAAAAATCAGTGCGAAAATCAAGCCTCTCGCTTCCAACTCGAAACTCCTTTTCCACGTGACTTCGGTTCGGAAAATGAATTTGTTACACCTTTCCCTCAGTTAATTTAGTGGCGAATCTTCCTCGCTTATAAAGCGAGAAACCCTCGGTGATCTCGGTGTAATAGCTAAGCTAACCTCCATGAAACTCCAGGTGATATCTCTTCACGGTGTTGGTCTCTTCCATTCAACAAGCGGCTTCAATCTTCTTTGGGATCACCTGAAACTCCAAACTCCATTTGCGACCCATTGACTCCAAGAAAAGCGCAACCCTTATCGTAACCAAAACTCACACTTTGGAGAATTTGGCATAGAGGTTGATTCTCCCTCAAAGTCTCCTAGAAGCACAATTCTTAGAGGTGTTTTCTCGTGTGCACGGTGGTTACCGGAATAAACCCGATTATGTCATCGATGAAAACCACCACAAACTGGTCTAAATCTTGGCGGAATAAAGGTGTTCGTCCTTATCCATAAAATAAGCCGGGGCA
Organism: Dioscorea zingiberensis; assembly: GCA_026586065.1. Classification (NCBI taxonomy): domain Eukaryota; kingdom Viridiplantae; phylum Streptophyta; class Magnoliopsida; order Dioscoreales; family Dioscoreaceae; genus Dioscorea; species Dioscorea zingiberensis. The sequence goes on along the minus strand of CM048824.1, from coordinate 22,794,398 downwards.
TTGAGTAAGCCCTAAGCGGCATCACCGTAAATTC